>VZTD01004927.1:1102230-1116560 GCA_013397725.1 Rhagologus leucostigma
CGCACCGGCCCGGGACCCTCAGGGACCCCCGCATCCAGCCCCGCACCGGCCCGGGACCCTGAGGGACGCCCGCATCCACCCGGGACCCCAGCATCCAGCCCCACACAGACCCGGGACATCCACATCCAGCCTTGCACCGACCCGGGACCCCTGCATCCAGCCCTGCACTGACCCCGGCACCCTCTGGGAACCCCGCATCCACCCCCGCACCGAGCCGGGTCCACCGGGACTCCCCGCATCCACCCCCACACCTGATCCGGGACCCCCATGACCCTCCCTGTCCACCCTCGCACTGACCCCGAGATCCCTCTGCATCCACCCCTGCACTGACCGGGACATTCCCGCATCCACTCCTGCACTGACCCATCTCGGGAGGGGTTTCCATCCTCGGGACCTCTTCATCCAGCTCCACATGGATGCGGGGCCCCCACGACTCCCCACATCCACCCTCCCAACCTGAAACCACTGGGACCCCCCACGCCAACCCAGGATGCCCTCCATTCATCCCCCCTGACCCGGGACCTCCCATTTCCACCCTCGGGACTCCCTACATCTGCCCTTTCGCTGACCTGAGCCCCTCCAGCCACAGCAGCAGCCCTGGGCACAGGGCAGGAGCACCACACAAGTTACAGAATATTCCAGGTTGGAAGGGACCCCCAAAGATCATCAAAGTCCAACTCCTGGCCCCAACCAGGAGACAGGACAGCCCCAACAATCCCACCCTGCGCCTCAGAGCATTGTCCAAATACTTCAACACATACTATCTGTATCATCCATGCTAGGTCTGTGCACGTGGATATTCTTAACCAACGTCTCAAAAAACAAGGCAAAATTTAAAGCAAGCTGTCACCTTCCCAAGGACAGGACAAATACAAGCCAGCCCTCACAGAACTCAGAGTACCCCCATCAGTCAGCTATGGCCCACCATCACTGCCCCTGTGCTTAAAAAGAGGCAAGCAGAAGCCCCTCCCTCTCCCAAACTAGCTTAATTAGGAAATCAGCATGTTCATTGATTACCTGAACTATAAAACTGCTGTAAGTAACACTGGTAGAAAGGGGTTAAGAACTTCAAGAGGTATCTATAGAAGCTGAAGGTAAGTAGTGTTATTTACTCTGTTCTCTTAATTCCTTCTTTATTTCTCACACACTAAGAGAAAAGGTTTTTAGTCTATTAAAGAAGAACTTCCTTATAAATTGGCCATACATCCCCTTTATAGTAAATTCAGGAGCTATTTCTCAGTGCTTAACAGGCATTCAGAGTAAAGATGGGTTCGGAGTGTAGCTATCCCCTGGCCTGCCCTAGCCCCTCGGAAGGGTGCTGGAAGTCAGCTGGTGGTGAGGGTTATCATGTGTGGGACTGAAAGTAAGATGAGAGCTGCCCCTCAACCTCTCCTATCCAAGCCAGAGCCTGGTTTTGGTGCCTCCCTCTCAAAGCGATTCAATTCCAGCTGGGGTTAGTGGCCCTCTGACTTCAGGAGTGAGGATAAAATGTCTCTCTCTCGCCTGTACAAAGCTAAGAGTAGTGATATATAGGCTGAGGTCAAATAAATACAACTCCAGGGAGGCTCCTTGATGACCTCGAGCAACAAACAGGCTGTGGTGCAACTGTTTTACTCTAAAAAACAGTGACAGGCTGGATGTCCTCCTACATGTCTTGGATCCTGCTCAGCTCCTTACAAGACTGAGACAGGATTTTTCCAAGAGTGCTCCTGCTACTGTAAGTCTGTAATTCCTTAGTAAACAGTAATGAACAGCAATGTGTTTATTCTGACAGGGTCATCCTGATCTCTCTCCATAAGCCAGACAGCTGTTGGATTCTACACCATGCTGTCTACCCGGAGGCACAGTACCAGCATCCTGACCAGAAAAGAAATCCTAGAAAATGGGTTCTTGACCGGTTCCTCCAGCCACGGCCATTCTTTTCCTGTTCTGAGTTATCACATGGACTCTAGCAGTGCTTCCAAACCGGACACCTGGGAGCTTCCCATGGACTTGGACAACATGGCAAGTGGCAGCTCTCTGTGCGTTGTCAAGCAGGTGGAGTCTCTGAGCAGCTGTGTGAAGACTGAGCTGCACAGCCTGACCCAGAGCATCTCTGACCTTGGTCTTGTCTGCTTCTGCAAGGCCCACCATGGCCAGGCCACCTTTGAGCTGTCTGGTTTGCCCTGGGAGCACCCCAGCAGAGATGGCCGCCTGATGAATGTGGTGTCACAGAAGACCTCGACGCCTTGCAAACCACTGGAGAGACTGCTCTTCAGGAGCTCTGAGCTGGCTGGAGACCTCTCAGCCCTTGGGAAAGTGCCAACACCCAGCTGGGACATCTCGGTGGTAAAATCCTTTATGGATACCAGCATGTCCCTTGATGTAAGCACTGAGGAGTTATGGTTACTGGGATGCTCCAAACCAGTCACATCGTCCCTGGAGACCCCTGTGGTGATTCCTCTGGCTTGCCCTGGTGCCTTCAAGAAGCACCCTACACTGATCCACAGCTCTGCCACCCTGCAGACCCAGCTGAGTGATCCTGACGCTGTCCCTGTGTTTCGGCACCAGACTCTGTGATGCTGCTGCCCGGGCTCCAGCTGGATCTGCTGCGTGCCTGCACCCTCCTGCAAGGAGCAGGGATCCACGCTGCAGCACAGAAGACAGAGCCGGCGGCTTGAGTGGTGATGGCAGCACCTGGCGACAAGTTAAATCTGCCCCCTTGAGGTGACTGAGTCGGCGCTGCTGGTGGCGGATATTTGGGCTGGTGATGGCACCCCCGAGAGCCGCGGCCTTGCCGGCTCCTCCTCCTCCCCGATCCCTCTCTTTTGTATTAACACAATAAAGATATAGATGTCTCTCTGGTGCTGGTCTCTGACTCTCGCTGTCCTCCCGACCTGAGGCCGAGCCCTCTGAACACCCAGGGCCGGCCTCCGGTACAGCCTCGCCGGGTGCAGTCCCCTCCGGCACCGCCCGGGGCAGGATCCTCCAAGGTGGCCGTGCCCGGGCCCCCCGCCCCGCCCGCCCCCGTTACCTGGCAGAGGGGTCGGGGCAGGGCCGGGCGGAGAAGGGGCAGCGGGACGCGGCTGCAGCCCCGGGGCCATGGCTGCGGGGCCGGCGCTGCCCGCCGGGAGCGCGGGCGGAGGCGCGCCCGGGGCTCGGATCCCTCTCCTGGCGCAGCGGGAAAGCACAGCCTGGCAGCGGGGAGCGGCCCCGGGCACCCTGTCCTGCCACCCGCCCGCCTGAGGCACGGTGGCCCTCCTCGTCCCGGCCGCGGGGATCCAGCACCTGCCACCACGCAGGGAAAGGTCTCCTCTGTCCTGTCCAGCCCCTGGTCCGAGGGAAGGAAAGGAGCCCGGACCATTGCACCCGCCCCTGTTACAGATTTTCACCCTCTCCTGTTAGATCTCACCCTGCTCACACAATCCTGATTTTCCTCTCCTGTCGCTGCTTACAGCAAAGAAAGGTAGAAGGACTTCTAAAACCACATTTCAGGACGTTTATGGTTTGCTGAATAACTAATGTACTGTTCCCCCTCTTCTTTTAGGGACAGATTAAGGGGTAAGGATGTTTCATGTTGCATGAAAGGACAGAGACAAAAAGAGAAAGCAGCAAGTTGTTTGTAACCAACTTTTGTGAACCACAGCAATAATTTCATTAATATATAACTCCCTCACTAGCTACGTGCCTAACCTGCCCCCTGGCCTCGCCTCACCTCTTGAAAGCACTCACCTAATTTGTACTCCTTCAAAATTCTGTCAGTCAGCCATAAATTTTACATGTATCACACTGCCATGACTAAAGTGTTCCTAGTTACAAAGTTTGAGTACTTCCAGAGGGCCAAAGCGACAGCTTTGAAAGAGAGATGCTAGCTATGTGTATTCCACCCCAGTAAGAAACCATCCATTTAGTGAAAAATTTGTTCTTCAGCTGCCAGAGAGGCCTCAGACACACCGAGAAAACAGAGAGCTGCTTGTAGCCCCTGGCTGCTCACATGGCTTTTCTCTAAACCATGTTACAACATCAGGAACAGGTGACAAAACAACTCTGAAACAGGGCTGGGAAACAGAAAGTGTTTACAGTTTGAAGTATAAGCACCCCAGAAGAGTACAAACCAGAGCTATAAATAGCAAGAGGAGCACTCGGGGGCTTGGTTCAGCTGCAGTCTGTGCTGGCTGATCAGTACTGATACTGCACAGAGAGATTAAGCTTGTTGTGTAAATCTGGAGCTGGAATGTACAAAGTGCTCTGGGTGACAAACACAACCACGGCTGTAAGGAAAACAGAGGAAGAAACGAAAAATTTCCAACATGCTGCTGTGAAAATGGAACGTCTGTAGTGTAGGAAGAGATAAAACCACTTCTGCTAACGTTATATTAGCACATCTCAACTGGGCTTTGCGGCACCTCCTTTAGAAAAACCTGTGCCAAGAGGGTATGTGAAGCATGAAGAAATGTAAAATAAAAAGATATTTTGAGGGGATAAAAAAGATGAACAGATTTTTTGCAAAAAGCAGCTTTGATTTTAAAAACCACGGCAGAGCAAGGTAAAGCACAGAAGTTATGGAAGGCCTGAGTGGGGCAAGAATTTAACAATTTCAGTGTCAGATCGACAGCCAAAAAAGGGTTTATAATGCAATTTCACCACATTAATATAAAAAAAGTCCTTGTAATAGAGATGTGGTGTTGATGATGTTGACAAATCTTTTCTTCTCACCACTCATCTCCTTGGCTCTATTTTTGCTGTGCATTGAGCTTCAACATTTCACGGTCAATGAATTTAACCTGAATTTCCACTCCTGTGCATTACTGAACTCACCACCTCAGGGAGTGGGCTAGATATCAAATAACTGGAAGTAAAAATATTCCTGAGTTTCTGTGCAGTATCACAGTTTCTTAATAATGATCCATTAAATCTTAATGTTTTCATTCATGTGCTGTCCCCTCTTTTTAAAATTATACATTCCAGATATGAGGCAGCAATCTGCAACAATGTCATTATTGCTTAACTTCAAATCCTCCCCTCCCTGGGAAGAAATATTTTACTTCTACAGTACCAAACTCACCTCTCCTCAGTTCTCTTTGGCAGAGAGACAAAAGGAGGCTGCCTCAAGGTGATAAATGTATTTTCAGCAGCTCCTGTTAAAATTATGGCTCTATTTTTTTGTCCTCAGTTCACAAACCAAAATAACAACCCTTCTCACAGTGCAATTAAGGACCTCAGGTACACCAGGAGAACCAACAGTAAGACTTAACTACAAGAAAATAAATGCTGGAGCCAGAAAGAAGGACCCAAAACACATTTTCTTGGTATATTATTTTTTAATATATTAAAAAATTACAGTTTCAATAAAGAAGTAGAAAAATAAGAAATTCTTTGGAAAGTGCTTGTGAAATACAAGCAGTTCCCCAGAAGGCATTAATTACCTGAACTACCACACACAAATGATCCAAGCATTCAGCGAACTACTGAGACAGTCCCAATCAATATACCGAAAGGAGAGGCTTTAAAAATGGAAAAATATATTTTCACTAAAAGGTCTATCTCAAACTGGGGAAAGCCAGGTCTCAGGTACTGTTCTGGAATCCAGCTTCACTTGGGTCAGCATCGTGTTCCTTAAGTGAGGGAAGAGAAAAAAAAAAAGAAGAAAAAAGAGTTTTAACAACAGGATAGAACTGTAAGATTTTTGAATTAACTAGATTACGTGTGAAACAGGGAATTTTTGTTGGCACAATCTGCTGCTCTGCCAATATGCTCCAAACACACTTTTCAGCATCAAATCTACTATGAAGAATTATTTCAGCCCAGCTGTATTTCAGTACAGCTGCTGAGGTGGTGTCACCTCTACACTTCAGCACTGGCCAGAGTTGTGAGCACTCCTGAGGACTCACTGCTCTCACTCAGGCACCAGCACCGAACTGGATTTAGCTGCAATTACAAACTACACTTGCATATACTAATCCCCCAATTAAAATAAATGAGAGACTTAATAAATTGAGCACTACACGTTTTATAGAGATTGACAGTCATAAGTACTCTGGATCACACTTCACCGGCCTCATTTATTGCACAACTGATGTCTCACATCACTGCACCTCTTGCCTGTGACAACTGTAGCTGCTACAATGACACACCACCCTCACTGCTGCTACTACCAGCTACTCACTTGCAATTCTGTTATTAAATATACCTGATTCAGTTTCTTAAACTCAACCACTTGGAAGAAGATGTGCTCCAGGATGTATTTGGCATCTTGCTTGTCCTTTGGGAGCTCACTTGTCACGCCCAGGATATCGCCGCATTTCCGCACGTAAAACTCCAGGTCATCATCAGTGCCTAAACAAGAGCCCAGGGAGGAAGGCAGGTGAGTCTCGCACACATCTGGAGCAGCTGCCCAAAAACCTGCTCTGAATCTCCATTTGCTGTTGGCATTCGGGGAGGTTCAGTCCCATAACCATGCTCAGTGGACTGGCCATGATGTACTCCTGCAGCTAGTACCTAATCTTCTTTAGGTGTTTGGAATAATCTTAACTTTTTAACTTCAAAGCATAAAAAGGATGTGAAACTCATCAGCAAGAGCGCACAAAGCAATTTATGCACAACATAGGAAACAGCAGGCAGAAGCATGATAAAATGTCATGTAACAGACAAAATAGAATGTCATGGTACATAAAGTCATGCTATCAATTTCCAAAGCCTTTCAATTTCTTGGATCAGGATGAGAGAAGTAGATTTTCCCAAATGAGGTCCATGCTTTAAAATTAAATACAACAATTTTCCTCTAAAAAATTGGACTTTTAATATAAATGTGTAAACAGTCTGCTCCACTTACATTTGTTTGTGATCTCTGCAAGACGTGCTTTCTCAGAGGAAAAAGTTTCATCCAAGTCAAACAGTTCCAGAGCGGGAGGAGGCAATTCTCTGAAAGCAGGTGGAAAAACCTTGAAGAGAAAAAGCAGCACGGTTGATTGCCACATACTTTTCTTACATTTTATAGATCTCTAAGACAACAGTTTTGAACTTACACCGGACTTGAAGAAACCCTTTAGCAAGTCAAAAGCAACTCCAAAGCCCACTGAACAAAGGGGCACCAGTTGAAAATTCCATTTTTATGTTGTAAAAATAACTGAACATTCCAAAAGAGTTTAGTCACAAGTATCCCAGAATTATCACCCAGCATCACAACTAGACATTCTTATTTGCAGTTTCAGTTTTGCTCCATGAGACTCAGGTGATGGCTGAGAGCTGAGGAACTAAATTGGCCATAACAGCTCACCCTGAAAACATACTGACATAATTCTGGTCAGAGTATTTTCTGATTCATGCAGGCACCATTTATGTCACAAGCTGGACCTGGGTTTTTAAAAAGCAGTGCATGAGACACCACTTTCAGCTGCAATTCTGCAGCTGTAATGATCCCAGCAATGCTTTCTCAGTGGCCAGGGTAAAGAAAGATGGAACAACGATGGCAAAATTCAGATACTCAGAGATTCCTGCTTTCTGAAATGAGTCTGACACCACCACAGCTCGTGTTGTTGCTGTCAGCCGAAACCTCTGCTGGTAAAAGTTTGATCAGCTCCTGCTGTAAAAGACCAATGCTCCACTTTCTGCTTCCCCTGAGGATCTGGGAGATGGAAGCAGAGCAGGACAGACTGGCTCCTCCCTGGCAGCACTCAGTGCAGTACTTACAGCACCACTGCTTTCTGAAATAGCACATCCTGTTTTCACAGAGAAGGTTGAGCCAGCACCTCACAGGACTGGGAGCAGCTACTCAACCAAAGCCTTATCACACAAGGATTCTGTTTTGGTACCACACACTAGATTTGGAGCTCTTTTAATAGAAATTAAAAATGTAAATAAGTACTCTTTCTAAAAGATGGTCCCTGTAGTGTATTCAACTCCCAAGTGATTAATTATTACTACAGCATTTCTCACTACTTCTTTTACAGAACTGTGGAAATGCTGCACAGAGGTTTTGTATGAAACAAATGAACCAGAGATTCAGTAAAGTTGGAAAAGACTTCCAAGATTCTCAAGTCCAACCTTCATGGAGAAGGGTTCTCCTGTACTGTACAAGCAAAAAAATTACTCACAGCTGGCTGGAGGACAGGTAATGGAGTCTCGAATTCAGGCTGAATGAGTTGGAGGGGTTCATGTTTCACATTCAGTTCTTCATAAGCTCTGCAGCACAGAAAAATTCAAAGTATGAGAGAAAAAATGATACAAAATCTATTTCCACTTGCAGGCTATAGAGATGGATTTTTGTGAACACACCAGCATCAAAGTTTTGCACTGTAACAGCACAAAAAAAAAGGGACGTCCATATTAGAATGACCTCAGGGAAACTACAGATCAGTAATAAACAACTTCTACAGTGAGAAAATTGAAATTGTGACAGAGGAAGATAATCATAGGTGGATATACAAGATGATTTTAAAAAATCACGGCTCAATTCTTCAACTGACTTTTAGCAGGATGAACATGGATGAAGAAAAAGTGATCCAGCACAAAAAAGCAGAACTGGGATTTCAAAAATGTTTGTAAGGAAGTCAGTAACCAAAAGTTATTTTTGAAAAAAGTATTTGTCATGGTGGGATCAGAAGGGAGATCCTACTGTGAAATCACAACCAGTGAAAATACAAGAAATACAGAGTAAGAAGAAAGAGTGTCCACAGCAGAGTGGAGTTCATGGAACCTGTGTTAAGCTGCCACTACTCAAGTGTTCAGACTTGATCTGGGTAACAGGGGAGTCATGATGGACAAAGCTGATAGTGACACAAACTGGTAAAACTGAGCAGCTGATAAACCTCAAAACACAATTACTGGGAAATGCAAAGGTGACTGAAATGCAGCTTTCAGTAAATGCCAAGTAATTCAAAAGTGGGAAAACGAGCAGCTCTCAGTTATCACTCCACAAAGTGCCCAACATCAGTGCAGACAGTTCTAAAAATGTCAGATCAATGAACCTCATGTAGTCAGAAAAAAAAAAGAGAAAAGAAGGCCAGAAACTACAGCTAAGACAAGCAGCAAGAGAAAACATCATTGCCACACTGTACAAATCCATCTTCTGGTACATCCATATTCAAAATGCTGCCTACAGCTCAGTCCTTCCTGCTCTTAAGGAGACACAGTTAAGCACTAACAGAAAATGCAGAACACAGAACAGAATAAATAAATAAGTAATAGGAAAATTACAGCTGCTGACTTGATAACTGAAGGGAGGGCAGTTGTGTCCAGCTGATAAAGGGATGTATCAAACAGCTTTGTGAAGTCTCTTGGGTTCTCATCTCCTTCCTGCAGGCAGACTCGCAGCTGCTCAGAGAGGGCGGCTGTGTCTGGGAGCACGGTGTAGTCTGAAATCTGAACACACAGATACACACCCCTGTCATTTGAAATGGCCAACCCATTCCCATAGCCTCTTTCTAGTTTATATCTCACCTAAAATCTCACCTAGAAGTAATTTTTTCACTCTTTACCAGGTATGGCCCTTTGCAGTGCAGCTCACTAGACCAGTAACTGTGCCAACTCTTCTCTCAGCTGTAAAGCTACCCAGCACATGGATGTTCTATCTGGATTTCTGTTAATTCTTTAAAATTAAAACAGCCAGCTTACTAATCAACTGTGCAAAACTGTTGTTCTTTTATGCACACAGAGTATACAACGTTATCACATAAAGATATTTCCAAATAAAAATAGCATTCGTATACAAGTAAAACTGACACAAAGGTTGATCCCTACTCACATACAGAAAATCTGCCTTTCCTTCCTGCACATTCCTCTTGTCTGAGGGCTCGGAGTGAAGTGCAAACTCATTACACCCGAGCAGTAAATCTCATAAACGTGGGCAAATTGGAAAGAGACTCACAAATTATATCTGGTAATGAATAGCAATCTAAGGCTGAGTGATACCATTATTTTTTACACCTAAGCCATCTGTCTACTCAATCTTAGACCGTGAATAAATGTTCTGCAGCAACAGCAGCACCCATCTGGCTGTTAGCCACTCTGTGCTAAATACATGGTGTGCCAAAACTGGTGCTGCCAGATCAAACTGTTCTTTACCTCCTAGTGATGGATCTCTCTTACCTCAGGGTCCTCCATATCCATCTGGTTTAGGTGGATATCTGATGTTGTGAGCCACTGGAAAAGCACATCCTGGAGAAGGGCAAAACTCAGTTAATTTCAGGAGAATCCAAGTAATCTCATACTACGCTTAAATATTCATATTAAATCTATTAAATAACATACCATGAAAAAGATTAAAAATAAGATAATAAATCAAAGAATATCTGTTAGTATTGGCTTAGAATCCCCCTACTGAATCCACTTCATAGCTGTCTTGCTCTAAAATGAAGATGAGCCTGGAGCGCTTTGCAAACGTTGTGAAGATCCACTAGGGTGTTTTTAAAGAGAAAAAAAACAGCTCCCAAAACCCCCAACTTACCATGATCTTACCATTTTCTTCTTTATCTAAATACTGGTCACTGAACATGTGGGAAGATCCCAGTGCTGCCATCTTTCCACCTTTACTCTACCAAAAAAGAATACAATACAGCAAAAATTCCTTCCAAATCACAGTTTTAGAGGCAATTTTTATTGCATTGCACTACTTGTCTACATAGTAAAAAACTGTGTTACCTTGCTCACGTTCCTTAACAATATCAATCCTGTGCTTGTAACCATTGACTACTGCTAGATTTCTGAATTTATTTTTATACATTAACACGGCTGGATGAGTAAGACAATATATGAAAAATCTACCGGTTCTGAGGTGACAGGCCTCTTCCTTCATTCAATATGCTGTACTTAAAAAGCTAAGGATAATTTTATTCAACAAATTATTACTAAAACAGTGGAAAAACCCCCAAAGCTTTAAAGAACTAATGATATCCAGCAGTCAACCAAAAAATAGGTAATCTTTGCTGACCTCCTCATTAACTCTCCTCTGAACCCCACGCAAAGAAGTTTATTATAAAAAGAAGAAGGAGCCCCTGGGCTCGTCTGATGTTTGCAGAGGCATCAAAAATTGACATGGGTTTCTAAGTATCCCCAAAAGATCCACTCACAGTTTTTGTGTGGGGCAGGGGGAATGCAGGGAGTGCCCCAGGCAGCTCATACCTCATGCTGATAGAAAGCCAGGACAGGCCTGTTGAGAGGGAAGCAGACGGATCCTGTGGACAGAATTGCCACTGCTGGCTTCATCACATTCAGTGTGGCTCCAAAAGGATAAACAAAGGTGAGAGCTCTGCAGGAAACACAGAAACTCCATAAGCACCTGCATGCATCAGGCAGGCTGGACAGATTCACAGAACTCAATTTGAAACCCACAGACTAGAGGCAAAAAACATCTGGTCACGAGAACAGTAATTCCTTTCCAAACCTATCCCTCCTGCTCCTTCAGAGGTTACCAAGCTCTACTAAACAGATTCTCCTTTCCAGAAATAACCTAAGAAGCATAAGAACATAAGAAATTCATTTAAAAACCTCACCATAAGCACAGTGCACTGCTGCTAATCACAAACCTGACAATTCTGAGGTATTCTACATACTTTTCTCACCACTTTCCTGACAGAAAACACTCACTGTGAGTCATGGCCCCTTCCATCTTCATCTGTTGTCTCAAGCACTGTTTTCTTTGCAGCTTCACTGATTCCCCTATGAGATGTTGAAAAACAAACCTTGCTGGAAACAATCCAGATTACAAGAGTTTGCTGTGAAGTTTCACATACCCCAAATATTTACCTGTTCAAAACTCCGTCAGAGATTAGTGCTTCCTTTGGGTGGTGGTACTTGTAATACACATTTCGTACTACAGCATCTGGGAAAAGGGAAAAATACAGAAATTTACACCTTAGCTGATCAGCGTGCTGGATTCAGCAAAGAAAAATTAGTTTAGCTCTTGGATTCCCTGGGTGTTTGCTTCTAACAGCACAAAGCTGGCATTTGGATCCCAGAACAATTGAAATCAGCCTTCACTACTGTTTCCTTTTGGACAGAATAGATTTAGAACAGGAATATGTTCGCAAATTCAAATAAAAATACAAGAAGTAAGCACATCTCCATCTTCTGCAAAGCAGAAAAGGCAAAAAGAGGGTCCAGTCAAAACAGCCTGTATCAACTTTTACAACTTGATTTTTTTTATACATCTTCCAAACACCTGATGAATCAAATCCTATTGATGCAAAAAAAAAAGACATAGTCTACAAAAGCCACCAAAGACCCAAAATGTTTTATGCACACTGAGACACAGTTGCCTTGGATTGCTGGGGGTTTTTTCCACATTGGCAGCACAAAACTAATGAACGACATTTTATCGGTCTGCTAAAGAAAAGTGCCACTTCTTATTCAGGATGAGCATGCAGTGATTCAATCCTCTAAAATGTGTGGAAAGTGTTTTACATTAAGGGCTTTCTGATCAAGAAACTGTCCTAGAATTAATTTTTTTTAGTAAATTAAAACTAACAACTACAGCAAAGGAATGGAGATGGCCCAGTTGTCCATGTACTCTGTCCATGGAAAGCCTTTGCTGTGCTCCAGTATTACCCCGCCATGTGCATGCAGATTTAAAGAAAAAACATCTTTTAGATCAAAAGATACTTTGTGAGAAAGATTTGCTTGGCTTGTATCCACAAAGGCTGAACCTGCGCTTTCAATTTTGCTGCAAATTGATGAATAAAAGGCAGCAGTGAGCCCCATTACCATTATTGAAAATGATTCCATATTCTTCTAACAAAAAGTTAATATTTGTGCCATTTCGGGACTCTCCACCTTCTCTCAGCATCACCAGGATGGCCCCACCATCCTCCAGGAATTTCTTCAGAACAGAAAACTAGAAAACAACAAAGATCCAGGAAAAAAAACACAAGTGAGAAGCTACACACAAAACTGCAGGAAATTATATTGAGATGAGGGAAGGTAAATGATTTTGACTGCTTGCATTTAACTTGATCCTATAAGAAAAACATTCAAATTTCAATTTATATTAATTCAATTAAAGCAGCATTGCAGCAAAGTCTTCTGTCTTGTTCTTTTCTACTTCAGCAAATTTTAAAACATAATTAATTTGAAAACAATTATTGACTTCTTACCTCATCAGCACTGAACTTCTCTCTTGGTCCTGCTGTAATCCACAGTTTCACCCCGAACAGTCTCTCAGATGTGATCTCATCTTTTAAGCTATGAACAGATTAATAAAGACATGCAATATTCTTGGATATAGTCCCGAACCACAACTTTTTCCTTTTATTTTTTTTAAAGGACTGGCAAATGAACACAAAGCAAATAACTTCAATCACTTTGCATCCTTTTATCTGGGTTTAAAGTTGACAACTTGAGCAAAAATAATCCTTACAAATGTCAAGCAGCTAAACAGTAACGGTCCTCTGACAAGGCACTGCAGCATATCCAGAGCTGCTGCAAGCTGTCACAGCTGCTATTAAACTTTGCACCTGAGGAGCCTCCTATTATTTTTCTTTTTTGTCTTTTTGGTCTGGGCACATTTCATAGAATAAGCTGAGCTGGAAGGGACCCACATGGATCATCCAGCCCAGCTCCAGCCCTGCACAGACACCCCAACAACCCCACCCTGGGCATCCCTGGCAGCGCTGTCCAAACGCTCCTGGAGCTCTGGCAGCCTGGGGGCCGTGCCCATTCCCTGGGGAGCCTGGGCAGTGCCCAGCACCCTCTGGGGAAGAACCTTTCACTGATCTCCAGCCTGACCCTCTCCCAAACAGCTCCATGCTATGCCATCTTGCAGCGGTCAGATAAACAGTACCATCTTCACCAGGGCTGTTTTCTTTTTGTCCCAAACTCCAAATCGAGACAGACTCACAAATCTGCACGAGTAGCTTCATCCTGACAACTTACGCTGCATCTCCTCCACAGGTGACACAGCTGTAGCTCCAAAGAACCACGCACAGCATCCCACAGCGGCAGAAGGTGCAGCAGGGAGCAATCAACGCGAGAGAGCGACCTCAGCTCACGAGATCCACCCCCAAAGGCCACTCGGGTACCCAACGCGGACCGCACAGCCCCGCGGGGGCACGGAGAGGCCCCCGAGAGCCGCCCCTCACCTCTGCACCTTCCAGCTGCCGCGCAGCCTCTTCCGCAGGGCCTTGTAGCCGCCGGCCGGCGTGAAGCTCTCGCCCTTGGAGGCGTTGAACACTATGGCATTGCGCGGGCCGCTCTCCATAGGCTCCCCCGGGGCTGCCGGAGGGCTCTGGGGAGCAGCGGGCCAGCGCCAGCGCTCCGGCCGCCCGCGGGTCCCCAACCTGTGCCCGCCGTGCCGCCGTCACCACGCGCGCTCCGCCCCAGCAACGCTCCGGCCGGACGCATGCGCGGGTGTCCTTTAC
>VZTD01004927.1:1116567-1143179 GCA_013397725.1 Rhagologus leucostigma
GTTCCCCCCCCCCCCCCCCGAGTGCAGAGGTCGCCGCGGTGGTTCGCTCCACTCCCTGCCAGGGAAAGGGGCGGGGCGGTACCACTGAGGAGGGCGGGGGGGTGTGACGGGGCGGGGACAGGGCGGTGCGCACCCGCCCTCGCTCAGCCCGGGCCCTTGGCCCCAGACCGCGCTTGTCAGCAGGGCAGTCCCGCTGTGCTGAAGCCCCTCTTGATTTTACTTGTGTCTAAAATCCCAATCCTGACAGCTGCAGGCTCTTCCCTGTGAGGGTGGTGAGGTTGCCCAGAGAAGCTGGGGCTGCCCCAGCCCTGGAAGTGTCCAAGGCCAGGCTGGACGTGGCTTGGAGGAACCTGGTCTGGTGGAAGGTGTCCCTGCCCACGGCGTTTAAGATCCTCAACCCTTCCATGATTCTGTGATCAGCTTAAAGTAAGGAATGCCTCTTTGGTTTAAACCCAGCTGTGTTAGTGACTTGCTGCACACAGGCCCGTGCTCTCAGGCCCAGCACAAAACCAACACCCAGCTCCCTGCCCTCCTCCCCTCACATCCACGAGAGCCAGAGAAGCACATCAGTGTTTGCACTTTAATATAAACCATGTCATATTTCCAATGACTCCAGCATATACAAGATAAAGCCTGATAAAAAAACCCCCATTGTTCCAAGGCAAGGTTCCCCACAGCATGAGCATCACACAACATTTAGAAAGCCCCTTGTTTATCCCTATGTTGCACTGAGCCCCTTCTCCTCCCTACAGCAACAGCACAGAACAGCTTAAAAAAAAAAAACAGGTGGGAAGGGACATTCAATGAATACACCAGCATTTAAATTAAGGCAGAATAAATAACAGTTTCAGATCAGTGATGGGCATTTTTGGGTAAATGCTGGAGCCTGGAGCGTGGCCACCCCTGGCTGTGCACTGCCCCATGCTCAGCACAGTAGTGTTAGTGTGCCTGGGGCAAGTGGAGCACATGCTGTGAAAGCACCCCCCAACCCCAACCAGAGTGCAGCTATAAAGTTATTTGTATTTTTCCAAGCAACTCAGCCTCTTTCCCCACCCCTTTGGTCTGGGATTTTCCTCCTACACATTGGCTCCTCCATCACAGCCTCGTTGTTGCTGCAGAGCATCCCAATCCTGGACCAGAGAGATGATCCACTCACTTTGAGGAGGGACAGACTGGCATGAAACGCCACAGTGCAGTTCAGGGTTTACAGATCTGCAGCTGCCTTCGGAACAATAACTGATGAACAGTTTTTCCCTCACCCCAGCTCAGTCCAGGATGAGTAGCTTGAGTGACAGAGTTCCCATAGAGGAAGGAAGCCACTGTTCTTGGTGAAGTGAAGAGTTTCCTTCTCTGCTGAGGGCTTGAGGAAAAACATTGGACATAGCTGAGCATAACTCCACAAAAAAAAAATGTGTCCAGCTACAGGGACACGGCTGTTGATGTGAATGATGGCACATACCTCAACCATAAATACAACCACAGAGTGAATACAATTCTGCCAAGTAGCACAAGACACTCGGGGAAAATCATAATCAGTGTCCCACTTTCCCTGGCAGGGAAACATTCCTTTAGGAAGAAAATCCACCGAACAGCAAAAATTAAGAGCTCTGTTCCATCCCAACCAGTTAGTGTGTTAGTGCCGATTTCCTTAAACCTTGAGCAAAGGACAGTACCAATCCCCTCAAAAGGAAACAAAAAAGAAAATAAACATAAACCCCATTCATTTAAAATATGGCTTCACAAAGCCTTTGTAAAACTTAAATGTCCTCTTCAGCTGGTGCATAAGAAAATCCTAAAAATGCATCTGAGGCACTGGAGCTGCTGGCTGCTAGGTCAGGCGTGTGGGTGATGGAGGCAGAGATGGCTTCTTCGGTGAACTCGGGATCAAAGTGTCGCAGGTCAGCTGGACCAGCCTAGGCCAAGGAGCAGAGACACACAGTCATTGAGTGAGCAGACCCAA
Source organism: Rhagologus leucostigma (assembly GCA_013397725.1). NCBI lineage: Eukaryota > Metazoa > Chordata > Aves > Passeriformes > Rhagologus > Rhagologus leucostigma. The sequence continues at coordinate 1,118,528 of VZTD01004927.1, forward strand.
ACCAGCCACTTGTGTTCAGGCAGTCCAAAGCAGCTGCTCTTCCAAAATAGTGATCACCAGTGCATCTGCAGCTCCCAACCCACACCTCAGAACCCTCAGTGTCAGCGTGAGACATCTGGAGAGGATCCCTTTTCTACAAAAGGCAGAATTACCCACTTACCACGTTGGGGTTGAATGGAGGAGTAATCCTCTTGTGATATAAATCATCCCAGTTTATTGGGCTGAAGAATACGTGGTTCTTTATCTCAAGCTGTACAGAAAGCAGGAAGGAAAAGTCAGTCTTCTGCCAACCCTCCTTTTCCAGCACCTGGTCTCACAGCTTTGGTTGGTTGAAGCAAGACTTGAAGCTACCACATACCCATATCCACAAATCCTTAATACATGAGGGTCATGGTCCAGGAATCCCTTGAAGGGAAATGACCTGCCACACACTGGTGTCCTTAGCTGGCCACCACCCCTTTCCCTCTGGAAATCCAAGTGAACCCCATGTGCCCCTTGTAGGAGGCTGAAGGGACAGTCTGTGTGGGAAGGTTTTTCCAAGGCGGTGCTGGTAGGAAAGAAATGCTCAGACTAGAGATTTTCCCATCCTCCCTCCCTCCTGATCATAGTGGAGGCCACCTACAAAGTCTGTTTTGGCCCCCAGCCTCCTCTTCTGGTCCTTGTGGAGAAGTCCCTGGAGGATGTCACAAGCTGCCACAGTCTTGGTTCCTTGGATCTGTAGTGGCTTGTGCAGGATGTTGTCATACATCTGAGACACATCCCGGCTGTAAAAAGGAGGCTAATTTGAAAGAGAGGAGAAGCAGCCAGGTAAAACATGAGCTACCAGAAGGAGCCACATATTGCAGGTCAAAATGAGTCCTGCAGTGAGTAGATAAGGGGGACCTGCCACACCTCTGCTCAAAAGGGCAGTGGTAGGGTTGAACCAGGTCATTGATTCAGGATTTAGTTGTCTATCAAGTACCTTGTGAACACCAGACCAACCTCACACCACAGCTTTCGAAAATAAAATTCCCACCACGTAAAATAAACCAGCCAATTTCCAAACTTACCAGTCCAAAGAGCATTTCATAGAGGACAGCTCCTAGGCACCACCAGTCTACTGTCCTGTCATAGGGCTGCTTCTTTAGCACCTCAGGAGCCAGGTACTGGGAAGTCAGAAGGAAATATTTGAGTCAAATTATAAAGGGAAGGCTTTGCCCTTCTAAGTCCCAAACCTGGCTGCAGCTCAACTTGAGCAAATGCATTAGGAATAAAACAGATGCATTTCCTAGTATCGTCTAATGAACTCTCCACTTGCTTTGGAGCAATAGGGTTGAAAGACACCTACCAAAACCCTCAAAGTGTCCTTCCAGGCTGCAGGAGCTTCTCTTCCTAGAGAGGGCTTGTACAAGGATTTGCCACTCACCACAATTCAGCCAGCAAACCTGTCCCACCCTGACACATTGCACCTCTAAAAAGCTCCTGTAGTTTTGTGAAAGCTGCAGTTTTCAGCCCCAGTAAGTCTGTCCAAAGCAGCAAAACTACCAAGAGCCACCACCAAGGAGCAACAGGCAAGAATTTGAGCAGTCTGCAGAACAGTTTCCCACAGAATTGTCTCTGTGTCCTATCAGGCTCTGTCTAGAACAGGAAAACACCAACACACACCAAAACTGGAAACCAAAGTTCAAACATTCCTGCTTGTTTCATGCTGTGCTACTGCATAAGAGGCACCCCACTGAAAAAGGAGAGGGATTCCTGCCCACTTCTGCTGAGCTTGAACGCTGAAAGGTGTCGTGTTTACAGAGCCTTTGTCAGGCTGTCTGGGGAAAGCAGCAGGACAGGTATATTACGTGGGCTGAAGTGCTACCAAAATCCCCAGGCTCAGTCAGAAGCAGCAAAAAAAAGCCTCCAAGAAGCCCAACTGGAAATAGGTTTTCACAAAACCCATTCAGAGTGCGCTGGAGAAAAGGCATTTCCTCCCCTCTGAGCGTTGTTCCCATTCCAAGGGGGAGCCTGGTGCTCTCCTCTGCACAGGGCACTCTGCAGCTCCTGCGTGCACCAAGGACACACAGGAGAGCACAGCAAGGTCCTGTGCACACCAGTACCAGCAGGCTCCTTGTTCTGCACCTCTGGGGTCTCAGAGCAGGTAAACACCCTGCTCGCAGGCTTCCCAGGGACAAGGTTGTCTCTGCCCCCACAGCTATTTTCACAAGCCTGGCCATTTCCAAGTGCAGGAAGCCCTGCCCCAATAGCAGATTAATACTCCAAAATTGCTGTGTTGTTACAGGTGTCTCTGCTGGATAGGGAAGGCCTTATCTGAACTCCAGCTTCAGGCTGACAACCTCAAAGAGCCCATAATGTTTTGAGGTGTCACATAAGCACAAGACCCAGAGCAACAAGTGTCTGAAGGTTTCCAGCCCCCAGGTCACAGCAAAGCCCCGGCACGTGCAGTACCTCAGGAGTGCCACAAAACGTAGAAGTTGTCTCCTCTTGCTCCATTCCTTCTTTGCAGAGTCCGAAGTCAGTCAATACTACGTGTCCCTAAAGAAAAGGGATATTTTACCTTGTCCCACTCTTTCTGGAGAGGAGACAGGATTTCCAACTATTTGCCTTTGCATTAATTCTCATGTGGGTTTTAGTTCCCCACTGCTCATCTGCCTCCCTTCCCTCCTCTTATGTTCATCCTATAGCACAGCTACTGGAGCCTATAGAGAAAATAAAGTCTAGATTTCTCATTACTTTTAATTTGTCTACAGCTATATAGCCATGAAGAGATCCAGCACTGCTGTGATTTTCTACTGTTTTATCCCAGAGCCAATTTATGTAAGAGTCACCACCAGAGCTGCAGCAGTGACCTGCTCTTCACACCCCTGATCCCTGCCCACAGGTCAGGCCCCAGCTTCTGGGAATGAGCCAAGGGCCCCAAAATCATGCAGTTCTTCAGAGGGCAGGCCCACTCATCCTTCCCACAGAAGAGCAGTGGGGCAGACAGACGAAATCCATGCCATCATGTCATCTATAGCCCAGCTTGCAGAGCCACAGCCCTCGCTTTGTGGTCCTGATGTTTTTATAGGCAACAGGAAGACAGCCCAAGCTGTGAATATACCTGGCAATCCAGGAGAATGTTCTCAGGTTTTAAGTCCCTGCAAGACAAAGTGCTGTTTGAGCAGATTTGGCCAGAAAATACGGATCTGGAACAGCATTATCTAAGAACAGGATCTAACAAAGCCTTCCAATCCAGATCATCAAGACCTTCCCAAATTGCAGATTCCCATCAGTACACATACATGCAAACAGAGATAGGCTGCATTCACACAGGATCAAGTGTTAGCTGGGATTTCCATGCATAAATTGTTACTGAGAGATGATTACTAACTTAATGAGCCAGGTTTATTTTATATCTTTAAACTTAATACTCTCAGACAGATACTGGGAAGGGGAAAGAATGGTTTATTGCCTGTCAGGTCCTGTGCAGACCCTCTTGCAGGGTAAAGTGCCAGCAGCACGGTCTTGTCTGGGGTAGGAGATTCTTCAGCTACTCCAGTCCTGCATTTCACTTCCCCGGTGAATCCCTTTCCCTCCCAGCACTGCACCCCCTGGCTGGGCACACTTGGTGTCCCTGCCCTGCCCCACAGGACCTGTGCCTTACCTGTAGATGATGTTTAGGGAATGCAGGTACCCAATGGCACTGGCGACTTCTGCAGCGTAGAACCGGGCCCGGGGCTCACGGAAACAGCGCTCCCTTTGCAAGTGGAAGAAGAGCTACGGGAAGGTGAGAGGGTTGATCACGTCTCTGAATAACTGAAGGCTAATCTGGAGCAAGGCTGAAAGCCAGCTGTGTAAGTGAAAAGTGCTTTGCAGCAGATAGCACATGAACAGCATGAAATAAGCCCAAGCCAAGTGAATTTAAGCAATCCAAACACCTTTCTAGAAATTGCTTCATTTGTCCTCCTCTTCATTCACAAAAACTAGCAATTAATTCTCAAACCCTCCATCATCTGCTGACCCGGTTAAGCTCCTAGCTTACTACAACCCACAGGCTGATTTCAGTGGTAGGATGGCCATGAGAAGTGGTACGTGCAGAGAGCTGACCATGTGAAGGTCCACAACATGAACTCGGTTTGGGCAAGATATCCACCTTCACAATATCTCCCAGCCAGTTTCAGATAGCACAGGAAGACAGCTGAAAAAGGCAAGCCTCTACAGGACAGAAAAAGTCCAGAAAGTTGTGATGGCATCACCCCCAAGTACTAGACATGGATCCAGAGCAGGACCACAAGTGGGTTTTCCTAAAGCTCACCAACATCAATATTTCCCATATTCTCCCTAGGATTTTAAAATGCCCCAACACTGCTTTTTTCAGCATCTTCACTTTGGGAATCATCTGACTCAGGTCATAGCCAGCAAGATCTTGACCCGATTTACAGGTGAGGTATCCTGCCAGGTATTCCTTGCCAGCAGCCAAACAACCATCATCCCTCAACATCATTATCTTCTGACAAGAAACAGTTTTCAACAAGGCAGCATGTTTGTGAAGGACCAAAAAAGATTAAAACAAAGCCTGTAAGTGCACTCACCTCTCCTCCATTTACATAGTCAAGCACAAAGTAAAGCTTCTCTGAGGTCTGGAAGGAGTAGTGGAGTCCCACAAGGAAGGGGTGCTTGACGTTTTTCAGGAGCACGTTGCGTTCTGCCATGATGTGGTTTTGCTATCAGAAAGCAGACAAGGCATTAAGGTTTCAGGCAAGGGGCCAGCCCAGCCTGCCCTAGGGGCTCACTGCTGTTTTCAGAACAGATGGAAGCTGGGAGCCCACGAGGGTCATTTCCAGACCCAAAAAGAACCACTCTCTCCTATCTGACCTAATTAATCTGTGTTTGTCTGTTCTCATGGCACAGAGAAATCCGTGTTTAACAAGTGAACTGCCTACATGAGCAGCAGGTACCCCAACTGCACTGCCCGGAGAGCCCATACACCGAGCACTGCTTGCTGAAGTAGCCCAGGAGAGCAGACACACCTCCTTTTTCTTGAGGATGGTTTTCTTGTGCAACACTTTCACTGCATAAAAAGTCCCGTCACACTTGCGTTTGGCCAGGAGAACCTGCAACAGAAGGTCCTGGTCACAGCTTTCAGTCTCACCTTGGTCAGCGTTTCCTCATTAGCTCAACGCTCTTGTGGGTGATCATACACAGAGAACTGCTTCAGAGGGCTGGGTACGGGGTGTTAAAGAGCCAGCTCCAGCTCTCTCAATTCCCAGCACTCTCACTGCCAGAAAAAAGCACATGATATCTCCACATATACCCCCTAGACACACGCAATAGAAAATACTTTCGGAGCATTTGGGGACAGTCCCATTTAAAGTGAATCCTGGCTGTCTCCAAGGTACAGATTTCTCTGGAGATCTTTTGCTGAACAAGTCTGAAACTTTTTCTGAATCAAGCACTGCTCCTTGCCATCGCCCCCCTGAGCATAAAGCACCTCAGTCTTCAGTCCTTAGAGAGGTTGCAGGACCTTGAAGTAAGAATGGACTATTAATAACTGTATCTCAGATCTTATTTAATCTCAGCCCCACCAAACACCTCAGGAGAGGTGCAAGCAAAGGGCACAGCCAGAAGCTCCTTCAGCAACACATTTTCCTTCCAAGCTGCCTCTGAAGATCTACAGCCCACCTGCACAAGCCCACTTACTTTTCCAAAGCTGCCTTTGCCGATAACCTTCAGGAAGTCAAAGTCTGTTGGCTTGGCACTGTTAGGCGAGAATGAAACGAGTTAATGTTTCTGGGAGAGAAACACGCAACAGTAACACCACCATCAAAGCAGAGTTCCTGCTTGGAGAAACGAGTGTTCGTGAGTTTGGGAAAGGGATTAAAGGGCACTGGTGGGTGACCCTCGCTCCCAGCCAGCTCAGGATTCACACTGTGGGTGTCAGTGCACCCTGCAGAGCACCGTGAGCAGCCCCTGGGCTGAAGGCAGCAGCAGTGAAAGCACCTGTAAGGACACAGTGATGCCTTTGCTGAGGACACAGTTCATCCCTGTTTCTAGAGAAAGGTGGTCAGGAAGCCAGCAGTGATGAGGGAGACCTTCCCTTGCTACCTCTCAAAAGAAAAGGTACAAGGGGCTACAGATATGGCTGGGAGAGGATGATTATAAGTGCCAGCTACAGCTTAGTCTTGAAAGCTGGTGCATTAAAATGTAATTGTTCAGACTTCTGCAAACACCACCGTGTGGGACACAGGGACCATCTGCATCCCCCTGCCCGATCTCTTCGCACTCCACACCCTACCTGGCTTTCCAGAGGCTTACTTGGGGTTAGCAGAAGGTCCAAGGTTGATGTTGTCAGTTGGTGCTGAAGGCTAGAGAAGATAGCGAGAATTTTAGCCATCAGGACTCTGCTGCACGTTGGGTTTTCCCTTCCTCGACACAGTGCCATTGATAAACACCCATCAGCAAGAGACCCAGGTGATACTTTGGCAAACCTTTAAGGTCTCTTTAGATGGCCTCATGCACACCCAGCACCACAGAGCTGCAGCCTGCCTCTTCCCAAAGACAAGGGGATACATACACATATATGCTCTTCCTCCTCCTCCCAGGAATCTTCCCCTCCCCAGACTCTGGGAACATTACGCCTTGTCCAAAAGGGCCTCTCTGGTGTTTTTCTCCACCCAGCATCACCCACAGGACAAGGCAGCAGTAAGACTGCCAGCAGGCTAACACAGGCTCTCTCCTTGTTTTTCATCTAAAGGCACCAGCTCCCTTTGTCCCAAAGGTGAGGATCTGCTTGTTCAGAGTCATGATCTCACCTGGCTGCTTTTGTCTGGGCTCCGGGAACGATCCATTAAAAAAGCAACCCTCTCAGCACTTGGGAAAAGAGGAAGAAGTCAGTGTTGAAAACAAAATCCGAGAGAGAAACGGCTTCACACCATTATCTTGCCAGGGAGCAGTGCAGACCCCAGTGTGTGCACCCCCATCCATCATAGGAGGGCTGAGCTGAGCTCCCCAGCATGGCTATCCCCAAAGTTTGGGGATGCCCACACTCTGGAGGAGGCAGGGAGCAGTGTGTGCTGACAGGAGGTTAGGGGAAAAGGGTTCCTGGGTGCACAAGCACATTAAATGTTAGCCCGTGACTGGCGATGGCAGAAACTGCTCAGGGCACCAGCACAGCCCCAGCAGCAACACAGCACCAGGCCAGGTGAAGTCACAGCTCTCCTGGCTGTGGCCAGACCCCTCCCGAGGCAGATGCAGCCCCCACCCCACTGCACAGGGATGCTGCAGCCCAGTGAGTATCCCCACAGGGCAGCCAAGAGAGTCCAGCTGGGTCCAACCACCACAGTCCGTGGGGTTGGCAGCAGACAGGGGCTGCTCCCCAGGCCAGGTCAGACCAGGGCAGCTCAGGGCTGTTGACATTGCAGGAGAGAGGAGCTGCCAGGGCAGGCTCAGTGAGCAGAGGCATTAAAGACCAGGGCTCTCGTCTGCCTGGTGCAGCTTCTGCTGGGGCTGGAGGAGCTGGACTTGAACACTTGTTGATTCAGATCTATCCTGCCTGAGCGTCACTCGGGATGGGTGAGCCCTGCCTCAGGGATTCCTCCCTTTGGCTTTAAGGGCTCTCCCTTGGTCCTTGCAAAAGCCAGAATTAAGAAGATAACACAAACAAAACAGCTCCTCTCCCTTCTCCCCTGCTCCAGAGAGCTTTGACTCCCCCTCAGCATGAAGGCTCTGAAGGCTCTCATCCCTACAGCCACCCTCTGCCCTACCCATCCCAAAAAGGGGGCCCAAAGACCCCACCAGCCTCCCCACATCTCACCTGCGGGTGCTCCCACTCTCTGCCCCCACACAGCACCAGGCACAGACCCCCAGCCATCCCAAAGAAGCCCCTCCTGCGCAGCCAGGCTGAGCATGGCAGGAGCTGCCGGGCAGCAGCGGATGCTGGCAGCTGTCCCCGGGGACTGCCCACATCTGCCCAGTGCCAGCCAGCTCCATCCACCACCCAGCCAGCGCAGGGGTTATCGGGCTGAGCTGTTAAAGGGCTCCCATCCCGCTGGGAGGGTTTCGTACTCACTACGAGCAGAGCCTGGAGCCGGAGGCCTTGATGGTTTGTTCTATCCTCTCCCGGCCGTGCTTGATGAGCTCTGTGAGGAAAGTTGGAGCACCGAAGCCGATTAGCTGGCAGCGTGATCACAAGTGCACAGAGGCACATTTGTTCTTCACTGACCTTGCTCTTCTCTCCACAGCCACCCTCCTCCCCCTTCCACTCACGTACCAAAATAACCAGGAAATTATAGGAACCAGGACATCTCCTTCCCAGCCTCACCAGGAGCCCTCAATAGCTCACAGGACAGGGATGAGTGCCACAAAACAGACACACTCTCTGGCGGCCAAGGGGACTCAGGCTAAAGCACCACTGTCAAGCCTTCCTGAGCCACCCCTGTGTCCCCAGGGGGGACAAGGAGAGTGCTTACAAGGACGAGGTTGTACTGGGATACGCCACACACTTGGCACATCCACTGTCCCTTTCATTCAGGGCTCTGCGAGTAATTAGGGACATGAATGAAACCTTTCAGGCCCTGCAGGAGGTAAGCCAGCACACACACAGCACAGGAGTGACTTGCCCAAGGACACATAGCCAGTGCCAGAAGCTGGGATTCCCACTCTGGAGCATCTCTGCTGCTCAGCTGTGCAGGAGGTTGCCACCCCTCGTCATCATCATCACCTCTTCCTTCACAGAGAGGCCGCCCTGAGCCTGCTCCCTGGTGCTGCACAGGCTGAGCCAGAGGGAAGCCCAAGGAGTGCAGCCTGCATAGAGGAATTGCTTGTTTTGCTTAGGAGTAGATAGCAAACTTATTTCAAGACTCAGTTTTACTCCTCAGTTCTGCCACTGAAGGGAAAGAAAGAATCAAAACTTTCACAGAAACACAGATGTGTTTCTCTCCATCTAAAAGGAAGGGACTTTATAGACACAAGCAAGTTGTCATCCTGGAATAGCTCTTCTACAGACCAAGGAATGGACAGCACCAGCTGCCGGAGCCCATCTCTCTGGGCAAGGAGTTTGTAGGACAACGAGTTTTGAGACAAACAAGCCCATAACAGAGACTTTCGTGCATGGATGTTTGGATCTGCCAGGCAGAGGGACCTGCGAAGGCCTGAGAGCCACTGAACTGGCCCCACCAGCAGATCTGGGATCTGGGGACAGCTCTGATGAGCAGCCAAAAAACTAAGCTGTGGGTTTAGAGTTTCTGAATGGATAAGAAAGGGAAAGCAGGAATAAGGCAAAAGCCACAAACCGTGCAGTGGGAGAACTTACAACACCAGGCTGGTCCGAGCCCCTGACCTTGTCCGTACTTTGCCCTGCAGCAGGTCCAAGATCCTGTCCCAGCTGGCACCCAGCCAGCAGGGACAGCATGCAGGCAGCATCCAGACAGATCAAACCCCATCTCCTCCCACTGGGCATAGTCCTTCTTTCCCTGACAGCCTGGCTCTCCCTGACTCACTGAGGTCTGCTGAAGATCATCCAACACCTGCCTCGGGGCTGCGTCCGTCCCGCAGGCTGGGCAGAAATCGTGGCCACAGCAGAGGGACACCAGTGCTGCTGTCTCTGAGCAGACAGCACTCACTGAAGGCTCAGGGCCGGGGAGGAGGTTGGCACAGCGGATGGCCAGGGCACACAGGTGTGTGTGGACAAGCCCCAAGCTGCACATGGCAGCAGTAGGTAGAGGAGTGAAGGTTCCCCACCCCTGCTCAGGAGCCTCTTGCCAGAGCAACCCAACCTAACATCTCCATCAGGTGATACAGCCCATTTCCTCCAAATCTGAACCCCCACAAGCTGGGGTTCGGCCCCAGGGTCAGCTTGCTGCCACATCTCCAATCCCAGACTCGGGGGGAACATGATGACTCAGGCACAGATGGAGATATCACAGCTTGGGCACCTTGGGGAGCACATGGACGAGCCATGGAAACACATCCATGTGCCTTGGAGGTATTTACTAGCAGCACAGGATGCAGGACAAGTTCCTGACTTGCTCCAAGGGGCTGGGACAAGCCTGTTTTAGCAACCTGCAGCTAGGCAGGAGCCCCTTCCAGCCTGGCAGCCCATTCATGCCTCCCTCCACCAGCCCTGTTCTGCTCCACTGCCTCTTTGCTGGAAGTGAAGCCACTCAACAAGTCCCTGCTGACCAAGGGCAGCCTTCTCCAAAAAGCTTTTTCATTAAAGGGACTTGCTCTGAGGTTAAAATCTCTGGCGCTGAAGTACCATACCCATTTTTAGGATGTGTATATCCCCATCTCATATCACTTTCTATTCAGCTTCAGAGCCACCTTCCCCAGCCCAAGTCTACCTTCAAAACCAGGTTAGTTTGTGGTTTGAATCTCACAAGCAGTCAGGCAGGCTTTTCCTCATCACTAACAAACCCTACTCCCCCTGAAGCACAAAGATTTCCAGCGCACACGCTGAACAACAGAACCAGAAATAGGTCACGAAAATACGCTGGAATCCTTGGTTATACATGCCCGGCTGCGTCCCTCCTTGTGCCTGCTGGTGCAGCATGGATGCTCCAGGCACGGCCAGGGCCACAGAGACCATCGGCAAGCAAGTCTAGGAGTTCCCCAGTATGACACGACTATTACCCACCAGGAACACAAACCCCTGCACCCCGCTCCCCCCTCCTCAAAGACCATTTCACCCCAACTCCCGGCCAGAGGCACCCCCCAGCAGGAAGTACCCACTCACACAACAGAAAGCCGCTACTTACAAGTCAGAGCAGTTACTGCAGCTCTATCTCCCCCCACCACACATCCCTTAGTAACATACGTTTGCTTCCCAGCACAGCACGAGCAGCTCCCTCTTCTTTGCACAGTTCTGGCAGTGCTGACCCACATTCCCATGCTAGCCCAGCGTTATTTGCTACAAACACATTACTAATGCAACGCGTACCTTGCACGGAGACACAACCTCACAGACTCGTCATCCGCGGGCTGCCTCCCACCCTCCTCCCTGATGTCACCGCTCTCAGCAGCCTTCCCTACCTAACCTACATTGCAAACCCCTCCGAGCGAGTCCCTCGTCCTCTCCAGCTCTGGGAAGGGCTGGCTGCCAGCATGGAGAGGCCTGGCAGGACTGTCACCGGGACAGCAGGCGATGTTTTGGAAGAAGCACGGAGTTTGGAGGGGCAGGTTTGAGAGAGGGGCACCGAAGGCAGCCCACAGTTTTCACCCAGCGCAGGGGCTGCTCGCAGCTTAAGGGGGAGATGCCCCAGTTTCAGCTCAGAGAAGAGCAGGGAGGGAGGTGGGAAGGAGGATTCCCACAAACACGTGCTTTTACTGGGGAGAGAAAAAAGGGCTCAGGTTTTCCCCTGCTACAGATCTAAGAGATAGCTGCAAGCCAGTACTGAACTCCACTTTCATTCCCATTGAGACACTACAGCAAGTCCAGGAAGAGCTTAGGAAAGACTTTAAAGCACTTCTGCATTTGGGGAAGCTTTCTTAGCCACCCTCTGGAGAGCTCCTGGCTTGTCCAATTTTCTCCTGCAGATCCTGTTCTCTACACCCCAGGGACACTGCAAACCAGAGCAGGAGCCCAGCCAAGCAGCCCTGGCTCACAGCAAGCTGGCGACAACCAATCCTCAAAATTTTAGAGAAAAGCTACATGCAGAACTTAAAGAAAACAGCAGGTGGCTAAAGCTTGAAGCACTTTGCAGAAAAATAATTCCAAGAAAACAAATCATCGAACATACCTGGGAGCACATCTCCCAGAGGCTGAGTCCTGAAGCACGGGAAGCAGTCCACAACCACCGAGCACAGAGACCTCTCATTCTCCACACTTTCCACCCTTGCACCAGCCCACCCTGCCTGTCCTGTTAGGCCAGGAGCCCAAAGCTCCTTCCTAAAACCCAGGGGGGAACAGCTTTGTTTCCTGCAGCAGTTCATTTCACCCCTGAACACAACCACCCTCAACCCCTCAAAGTGATCATGCCACTGCTGGCTCCTCACTGCAGCACTTTAAAGAGAGCAGGAAAAGCTGACCAGCTGCAAAAGATGAAGAGACACCTGCTAGCTATACCCTAGGAGTGAGAATTTAGGTGGGAGGGGTAGTTTTGGGTGGGGAGGAAGGGGCGCAGGTGCTGGCTAGGAGCAAATTACAGCCTGGCAGGCAGCTCAGGTGTTCTGAATAATTTTTGACAAGTCAGCTGGAAATTTATCCACCGTCCAGTGGTTTGGAGGAAGGTCAAAACTGTCATTTGGTTCAGGTCAAACCCTGAAGAAGCTACTTTTTCCAGTGTCCTCAGAAATCCTGGAGGGCTGAAGCCAGAGCAGCCAGGCCGGTGCTTTGCAGCACTATTAACTGCAAACATAAACACGTGGGGAGCCTGGTGATTTGAGAGACCAGAGACTGAGCTCTGAGCAAAAGGGATGTGGGAGAAGGGCTGGGGTCTTCTCTCTCTTCGTTAAAAATAAAGCAGTCGCTTTTTGCTTTCATTGTAGCTCCCGTAAAATCTCCCTGCGTGCAGCTGCAGCAGCAGGAAAGCAGCTCGCAGAGCAGTTTCAGTGGTGAGTGCAAGGAGGTAAAAGCCAGGCTGTGGGCAGCATTCCCTGTGGGAAGCAGAACGGCCACCATGGGACAGGTCCCTCACCCCAGACTGCGGCTACCAGGGGGAGATCATCTGGGACATCTGATGTGCTGGTGCCATGTGTAATGAGGGAGGGGAAGCAGAATTTTGCTTGTAACGTTGCCTTCTCTCAGGTCAAAACCTGATTTTTTGCTCAGCCAATATTTTCAGGCTATCAACACTGACATCTTTTAAGAATATCCCTTAATATGTTTTTCTTTTCTCCAGCTTTGCCTCCACTTGAATTGAAATTGTCAAATTTCAGAATAATTTTATCAGTTAACTTGCATTTTCTAATCAGTGCCTTCTGCTTTTGTTTCTTTAACGAAAATCTCAGTGTTATCGACAAAATCTACTTGATTTTAATTTCCATGGAAAAAGGCATCTTTAATTAAAAACCCCCTTCCTATCTAAAGACGAGAAAGCAGAAGGATCCTGTAAGGAAAATTGTAAGTGCTAAAATGCGTAAAACACCTAATCTGATGACAGATAGTGATGGGCAAAGTAATGCTGGGTCAGTTTTGTCCATCCTACCCCCTCTGTGAGGGTCGCTGACACTCAGGACTGGGTGTCACTCAGCGCCGGGTGCGCAATGCAAAGGTGCCTCCTCCCCTCACACACGAGTCCCCTGAGCGTGTCCCGTGGGAACCAGGCTCCCTGCAGCCCTCGCTGTGCGGGCTGAGCCCAGCTGGAGCCCACCAGGAAGGCTCCACAGCCCAATAATAGTGGGAGACCTCCATGGGGAAGCCTCCTTCATGCCCTCACCACCCCCAGGCTTAGTGGCACCGTGCCATCCAGCAGCATTACCCTTTGTCTTGCCCAGGGCAGTGGAGGGCTCCATCCCAGCCACGAGCATAAGCCAGCCGAAATAATCTCCTCTCCTCACAGCTGGGACAGGAATTCAGCTGCTGGCTCCGGGTGTCCTCGGGAAGCAGAGCACGCAGATGTTCCTCCGTCTGCAGAGGTGAAGGGCACAGGAGTAAGAACAGAAACAAGTCCTTGGGCGCAGCGCTGGCTGCCTGCCAGCCAGGCACGGCTCTGGGACACAGGGACAGCTCCTGACCCTCATCTGGGCAGCACCCACACAGCATTCAGTCTGGTGGAGGTCACTGAGGGGCTCTGCCATCACCCCGGTGACGAAGTGCTTCGGGACTGGCAGACAGAGGGAATGGAAGAGAACTGAGTGGTTTGGCTTCTGGACCACTGAAGAAATTTACCCAAAAACTGTCAAATTCATATATTTCTGCTCTCAGGAAAGGATTTTGGGTTTAGATGCTCTTGAGCAGCTGAAACCCAGTTCACCTTACCTGTACCCAGGGTGACTGCCCTGACACTGCTGGCTCCCTGGCACAGGAGAAAACATTCCCTGGACGCACAGGGACACACGGCCCACCAGAAAATCCTCATCCTCATTGGAGATTCAATATCAGGCACCACCAGATGCCTGGGGCAGCTGCAAAGGGCTTTGCCTGTGGAGCCCTGTGACTCTCCCGGAGAGGTGACCAGGGTGAGCAGTTGTCACCGTGATGACGTGAGTGGGACAGGTAGGTGTGAGCAGGGTTAGCCTCCTGCCCTCCCCATGTGTAAGAGGTGAGACTTTCCCCTTGCCCTGTCCTGTGTGCCCACAGCCAGCCACCCCCTGCAGCAGCTCTCGTCCCTCGCTGACCACCGCCCGTGCCCATGGCAGGACACGTTAGTGCCATGCTGAAGGGACTTCTGAGCGCGGGAGCACTCGCAGGGCACGCACATCACACAGGCACATGTCCCTGCAGGTGCCACCAGGGTGACCATGCCCACTGACACCAGCACTGACCTTGGCCCGTTCCCCTGCCCAGCACCCGCGCACTCCCATACAAAATTAAACAATTCTGGTGAAGCTGGAGAGCTGCTGGTGTCAGGGCTGGGTTTTGCCAGCGTTGCTGCTCTTCTGTGCCTGGCTGCTGTTTCCCTGCCCTCCAGAGAACACATCCATGCCAGGAAAACCTCTGGCTGGACCTAAGTTCAAAGGTGAGGAGCAGCTCTCGGGCAATTTAACCCCTTCTGTGCACACCTCCTGCCTGGACCTGGCCAGGCCATGTGGGGAGCAAGGTCTGGTGACAGGGAGGGAATTTTTCAGCTGCGCTGGCACAGCTCAGAGCCTCCAGACATTGCCTGTACTTGGAAACATTTTCTTTTCCCCCAGGGCAGGGAAGCTGCCTTCACTTCCCAAGCTCTATGAGGGGTCAAGGGCTGCATGGTCCTTCCGTGGCTGAGTTGGATCTCTCCAGGCAGGGCCATTCCAGGGGAGCCACATTTGCAGCTTCTCCAGGACAGGACACATCCAGTGGAAAACAGGTCCAGCCCATTGTCTCTACACACAGAGAAGTACCCTCTCTGTCTCTCTCTTACAGTATTTTATATGCTATTTTACAGGGAAAGATAATCCTAATCTCCCTATCTAGCAATATCCATAACCATAATCATAAAAGTATCACTAAAGTGGAACCACACAGTCCCGAGCAATTGGAATTGCAGGGAAGGTCCAGATAAGGCTAAAGCAAATACTTCTCTAGAGAGCACAAAGCAAGAGTCCATGGATCTGCAGTGAAAGCTGACCTAAAGTATTTGGCTACTCAGTTAAGAGCTAAAATAGAATGGAACAGGGTGGGATAGGATAGGATGTTCATTAAAAGCTCAGAGGCCATTTGTTCATTTTACGAGGATTAATGAAAGACTAAGTAGATTATTGGTGACCATTGCAGTCCTTTGAAATATTTCCTTTTTTGTCCTTCTCTACATTTTTCTTTTAGCTTCAAAAAAACCCAGGGCTCTGCCTGAGGCTTTGCCTTTGATTTTGCCAAGGAATCCCACATAGGTGCTGGAATATTTCCCCATGTTTCGGAGAACGGGGACAAGACAAGACCACTGGGGATCAAGTTTTTATTCCAAAGGACAGCTAAGGTGGGTTTGAGCAACTCTTGCCACTTTTTGTGCCTCTGTTTCTATAAATATGAATGTGGCAGAATATTACTGATCTCTTGTAAAGCCTTTACATCTTCTGAGGAATAAATTCCTGAGGTTATTATTGACATTAAATTAACTGGCTGGGACCTTTTTTTTTGCTCCCAAGTGCTTTTCAAGTGTAGGCACAGCCTCAGTGAATAAATAACACGTGGTTGGAAGCAGCCTGACTGTAAGTGGCCCTTCCTGGCCAGCCTTGTCCTTGGGGAAGGCTCAACTCTCCTGCTTGCTGTCCTCTTCTCTCCTTCCCAGCAGCACTTCAGGACACATTACAGCCTGCGCTTTAGGGCCTTTAAAAAAAACCAGCCTCTTTTCCCCTGTAGCACAGCCTAGTGTGACACAGGGCCACCACCCACAACTCAAACCCCAAATGTGCTCAGCCTGGTGGGGATAAGGGCAGAGAGGCAGTTTCCTGGCTGGGTTGAGCAGGGTTTAGCAGCTCAGGAGTGGCTCTGAGAGCTGCACTGCCCAAACCCAGGCCCCTCGCTGCTGGCACAGCCCTGGGTTTGTTAGGAGAGCTTGTGGATGCTGTAGTGTCCCTGGGAATGCCTCCCCTCCGCCTGCTCCGTCCCTGAGAGCTGCCAACTCCAGCTCCGCTGCATGGGATCCATGTTTTCACCCCTTTTTATCCACGTGCAAATCCTGGGAAGCAGCTGGTGCTGGCACAGCCAGAGATTGTCTCCAGCAGAGTTACACACGCTGGTCCAGCGAGCAGCCCAGTCCAAGCTGGGCTCAAGGCATTGCCAGGACCTGTGAGCCGCTGCACAAGAGCAGCAGAGCTGTCCTGAAATCTGCCAAGCCCAGCTCTGTTCCCCAGCTCTGGAACTGAGCAGGAACAGCCCTCCCTGTCCTGCCAGCGAGGGGGTTGGGAATGCCCTTTTGGAAGGCTGCTGGACACTCTGAGCTTCACCAGGCCCAGCCCTACAGACTCTCACAGCCCAGGAGACCACAGCCAACACAACCTGAAATTTCTGGTGTAAACTTCACCCTTCTGGTGCTGGCTGCAACTCCCAGTGGAGCCCAAGGCTCCTTTCCACCTGCAGGTGGCCCAGGAACATGGGGGGAAACACACAGTCGGTCTCTGCTGATCTGCCAGCCCCTGGAATTACCCAGACCAGGAACACCTGTGGGTGCTCCACACCAGTGAGCTGATGTGGGGCTGCAGGGACAAGCAGGGTGATGGAAGTTCCTTTGATGGAAGTTTCCTTGGGGAGGCAGAGCTAACGCCAGACGTCTTCCCAACTACTACAGCATTTGCAGGGGGAGCAAGAAGGCTGCTTGTCTCCTCTCTGGGTTTCTCCACAGCTGGGAAACACCCCCACTGCTGGAACTCAACCCCCCTCCACTTCCAGCTGCTGGCTCTGGGGAGCACCTCTTCCACCAGCCAGCCGGGTTCCTGGCAGCAAGGGACAAGTCCTTCACAAAACCCTCTGCTGCTCCGAAAGGGGTTCAGGAACTCATTCGAAGAAGGGAAAGTCACAATCATCCCAGAGAAAGCAAATGGGCATTACCTGCAGAGAGAGGGCTCCCAGGATCCGGCAGCAGGGCGGGCGGGCACTGCCACACTCTCGCTGTGGGAAGCAGCTTGCACCGCTCCCTCCCGTTGTTTTTATTTTGGCAATGCAGTCTGAAGGTCGAAGAAGAAGTCCGAAGGAGTGGCTTGTGGCAGGCAGTAAATTATTACCCTGGACCGCTCTCCGAGGGGACCAAGGCACAGGGAGCTGGGGTGGGAGAGGAAAATCCCTTCTTGGGGGGATTAGAGGGCAGCTCGCTGGCAGGGAGGTGCAAAGGGTCAGAACAAAGTGCTCTGTTTGCCGGAGGCTGTGCCAGGTCACATGCCGGGTCCCAGCAGAGGTAATGAGGCATGGGTCACCTCCCAAACGCCAGCAAGACCTCCTGGCTGTGGACATGACCTCTTGCCAATCCCCCAGCAACCTACAGACCTTGCCAGACAGGAAGGAGCTGGCTGAGGGGGAGCCTTGTCCTCTGGCAGCAATGAGGGGCAAGAGATCCAGGAACTTTTACACGCTTGATCTGTGCGGGTGTGACAGTCCTACAACCTCCCTTCTGCCTCCTGTGTGCCCCACCTTGGCTCCACACTCCCCATCCTGGGCCATTGATATGAAGGAACAACCACCTGAGCAGCCAAGAAGGCTCAAGCCCCATGGGCACATCAGAACTGAGCCCAGAGCAGCACTCCTGGAGCCAAAATCTACTGCCCTCAATGCCCTCTCCAATTTGCTCCATTCCTCTCCCTTCTCCTCTGCAGGAGCCCAGCACCAGTGGTCACACATCCCTGTGTGGGGACCCAAACAAGAGTCTGACAGATGAGTGTGTAGGTGGAGTCACTGGTGCAGCCTCCAGCTCCTCACTTGAAACATAAACTCCAAAGAGGTACAAAATCAGTTTGGAGAACATTGGTGCCACTGTCAAAATAAGCATTTTCTGAAATAGCCTGGAATATGTGATATGGAGAATCCAAGCTTCCTGAGGCCGAGATATCCAGCTGCCACCACAGCCAAGGTCTCTGGCTCCGTGTGTGTGGGGAGAAGGCAGAGCCACACCTGCCCTCTGCACACAGGGAGGAGTGGGCTCAGCCCTCACCTCACTCCAGCTCCCACCGATGGTCCCGTTGGGTGGCAGGACTGTGTGCATGCATGAGGGCAGCAGAAATTTGGTATTACCCTCATGTCTCAGGAAATGAGCCCACATAGAGGTCCCCATTGTGTTTTAGGAACTGTATGGACAGAGAGAGAAATAAATCCGTTCCCTGGTAGTGCAGAGAGAGCCTTTGTTTGTCTGGTTTTGAGTGAGAAGGTTTAGGGGATTGTTGCAGCACATGACCAGAAGCTACGAAGCTGCAGACAAAAGCCATTTGGAACACAGATCAGACTTTGCCACCGCGCTGGCTTTTCAGGAGATTTCTGCTTTGTTCAAGTTAAACCTGCTGCTATTTTTGGGGTTGTTTTCCTCACTCGGATGCATCCCTTGCTGTTAGGGCTGCACGTGTCCCACAGCACCGGGCTCACGAAGGTTTTCACCGGCCCCAGCACGGCATCAAAATGTCTGCTGCGACGGGCTGGAGGGGCTGCCCGTGTTCCAAGCCCGAGGCACAAGTGGTACACGAACAGCCGCGTTCGCTCCAGCCACGGACAAGTTCAGAGGACAAAGCCTCTGCTTATCGCCCGGCTTGCAGAGCCGGCTCGTTTCGCAAGCTGGTCGCACGTCAGCCGCCAGCGAGCGCCTGCTCCCGGCAGGAACACGGAGGGAAGCGCCTGAGCAGAGCTGACAGCGAGACAAAGCCCTTTGGGGCTCGCTGGGTAATCGCTGGCTTCGCCACAGCGGAAATCTGCAGCGAGCCAGGCGCTGAGATGCCCTGTCACCCCCGGGCGCCGCACCCCGGCTGCTGCCAGGCGGCAGCGGGAGGCACGAACGGCTCGCGGAGCTCCCCCAGCCGGGGGCGTATCCCTGGAAGCCGGAGCTTGGGGGGCTCCGGGATTTGAGGTGCCCTGGCAGTGGATGAGGGCACTCTCTGTTCACGCTTCCCTGCTCTTCACCCTGAGGGATAGGAGCGACGATCCCTGACTTTCCCCTCGCTGTCGCAAAAAGGGCACAAACCTTCTTACAGCCCCAAGTACAGCAGGAGCCACTTCTGCTCCCAAGCAGGAGAAAAAAAAAAGTGCTGAATTAGGTTTAAAACCTTCACAAAATTAAAGCTTCGTAAAACGGTCTCCATCATCATGTACCCTGAAGCAGAGAACTTTTGGCCCCTGTAAAGCACAAAGACCAGGACAGGTTAGTCTGTGAGCATCCTGTATCCAGATACAAGCAGCTGCTCGCAGGAGAGGAGAGCCAGCTGCCGTGCTGCTGCGGCACGGCACGGCACGGCACGGCACGGCACGGCCACGGCACGGCCACGGCACGGCCACGGCACGGCACGGGGAACACAGAGCCAGAAACACCCCGAAACCACCGTGTGCAAAGCCGATGCAAACCACAGATGTGCAGAGCAGCGCGTTAAGCTGCGGGGAACCTCAGCTCTCCCCTTATTCCCAGGATCCGAGCGGTTATCTCAGCCCTGCTCAGGGCAGGGAGATGGGCTGGCCTCCTCCTGCGCTGGCCGCTTATCATCACCCTGGGGAGAAAACAGAGCAGGAACAGAGAGTTCAGGGTAGAAGCAAGAGCACCGAACATCCCTGAAGTGAAGCCCCCCGGCCGGGCTGGCTCCCCTCATTGCGGGCGGATGGATGCGGTGGCTCCGGGCCGGGCACATGCCGTCTCCCGGCCGTGATGCGGTGGCTCCGGGCCGGGCGCGCCGTCGGGCGAGGGCGCTGCGCCCCCGTGGCGGCTCCGGGCCGGCTGCGGGCGGGGAGCGCTCGGGGCTGGGGCTTCGGATCGGGCTGTCCGTGCCTGCGGCAGGGCGGCAATCACGGGTCGCCTGCATCGGGGTGGGAGCAGGGGCGATGAGGATGAAAATGGTGAGGATGGGGATAGGGATGAGCATGAAGATGATGGGAATGAGCTTGAGAATGGGGTAGGACGCTGCTGGATATCCCCAGGAAAGGGCTCCGGCATGGAGGGAAATGTGGCTAATCTGGGGGGCAGGCGCCCCACCGCGATGTCACCCACACTCACCCACCCCCGGCGCCACACCGCCGTGTCCCCACACGGGAGAGACCCCACAGCTCCCCTGGTTCTTTCCTTTCGGAGGCTGCCCGGAAAATCGCCCGAAATGCGTTTTTCTCCGGGCAGGGACATCCCCGCTCCCGCCCGCAGCCCCTTTCCCAGCTTGTGCCAACACCCCCCTCCCGCCCCCGGTACCGCATTGCGGAGCTGCCCGCTAACACCGGACCGGACGGGGGACGTGGGGGCACATACCCGCCGCTACCGGGGCTCGACGTGATTTGGGGGCAGTAATAGGAGCCCCAGGAGGATCTCAGCGGTACCTGTGTTGCGGGAGCGCTGCCGGTGGGTCCCCCTATCCTCATCCTCGCTGTGTAGCGGCAGCGGGTGGACAATTAGTTGTTGTGGCTTTTAAAATGGTGCAAATCGAGGTGTTTTCGGTCACAGGAGTGGTGTGTGGGGCTGATTTTCCCCGCGGTGGCGGCTTTGCCCGCAGAGGGGATCAGCCCGACGCTCCACAGCCTGGGGCAGGGTTTGGTGAGTTTGGCTCAAGTCGGGGGTACATCCAGCCCTTTATTTCGTTTATTTCTCCCTCTTTGTTTGTTTGTGAGGGGTTTTATTTCCCCTCCTTCACAAGAACGAAAACCTCGGGGTGCATCTGCCAACTCCATCCATCGCTGGAGTCTGAGCACTACGGGGGAAAGCAAAACTGTGAGGAGGGGGTGAAAGCTGCACTGCCACCCCCAGATGTAAGACGACCTCTTCCCAGAAAATGTGTCCTACCTCTTGCGAGCGGCTTAATGCCACCTTCAATGGCACCCCGGTGCTGCCTCCCCTTAGCCCGAGGATGTGTTGTAGCCCCGACAAGGGGGAGGATGAACCTCCCTCTGCCCCTGCCCTGCTCCTCCGAGCCCCCCACGAACCAGGCCAGCCTCATCATCTATGTTTTCTCTTTATTGTTCGATATATTTATGTACCACATTATATGTTAAAGATAGATTTTTTTTTTTTCTGATATACATTTTTCATCTTATTTACCACAATGACACCACACGTACATTGGAAACAGCTCCACGGATCTGGTAGATTGCACAGAATGAATTGTGTCATAGTTTTGTTCCTGTAATCCTGAACGACATCAAATCCAACCATATATTATTAATTTTTTTTTTCAGCTTTTCATAATTTAGAAATAACAATTGTTAAAACGAAACAAAACATAAGTCACCGAGAAGTGGACTCCAGGGCTGCGATTTCAACCAGAGGCAACACATTTGTAATCGATGGGAAGCGCCGTTCCTCGGTGAGGATTCGGATGGAAGAATCAAGCAGTCCTGACATCTATGTGACTACGGTGTAAACATTGCAGGTAAGCGGCATCGCCGGTCGTCAGCCGCTGCTTGGGCTTGTTGGGCTGGTCATACAATCTGGGTCTCATCTACATCCATCTCTCAAATTGTTAAAACAAAGGTCCCTGCTCCTTTAAAGGCGGGTTTGCTTCCGTCTGTGAGCGCAGCGACCCAATCCCATGGGATCGGCACCTGTGTTTCAGCTCCTGAAACACTGAATTGCATATCTGTGAGGAGTGTTGAAAACTGCGACTGTTTCCCAACAGGCCGTTTGTGGGGGGCCAAGCTTCAGGCAACGAGTGAGGAGATAGGGCTGGGGCACCAGATAAATTCCTTCAAAAAAATCTAAATAACAAAAAAATAGATTTAGATCTGAGCTTATTCAAAAAGACATCAGGGCGAGTACTTTCATCTCTTCTTATTTTACTTAATTTGCAGATTCTATGACATAGAATTTGTTGGATGCACGTAACGAAAATAATGACTCTTTCCATTAAAAGGATGCAGAATTATTTGGCTATGCGGATGTTCGATGCGATTCTCTTCCTGCATCCGACTCTGGCCCCTCCTTAGTCTTCAGCATTGGTTCTGAAAGCCTCTATGAGGCCTTCTAAAGAGTGGATGAACCCAGAGACACTGCAGATACCACCTATAACGAAAATGGCAACGTCAAAGAAGACGTGATGCCACAAGAGCTTCCTCCACAAGAGTTTGAGGTGGAAGAGACTGGGGAGCAGGAAACAGAGCCCTGCACCTGTGAGGCTCCCAGTAAGACCCATCAGGAGGGCAAAATGGGGGACATAAATAGCCATGAGAAGGGTGAAAACTACCAGGGCACATCTGAGGGTGAGTCCCCAGGATTTGAGCCGCCCGTCACCCCCGTAGCAGTTGGGGAAGAAAGCCCTGTTTCCATCTTGGAAAAGGGACCGCTCCAGGACTTCTACAGCTGCAAAGAACGGCAAGGGGTACGAGAGCAAGGCTTTGGCCACCAAGAAAATATTGACTACTGCCCTAATGGTGGATGGCAAGTTGTCTGTAATGACCTCCTTGGTCTCATCAGCCCAGGTCAGGTAGGCGACCAAGGCAAAGAGTCCCTTAAGGATGCAAGCTGCTATGTGAGTCCAGTTCATCATGCAATGAAACTCCTTGGGGTTCTGCATGTTCCCCTCCAAGGAAGGCAGAAAGATCTGGGAGGTGTAGCTGAAGACAATGATGCCAATGGAGATGGGAAACTTCTTGACATCAATGTAAAACTTGACTTTGTCCCAGGCCCAGTCGCGCGCCCTGGAGAGGCAGTAGGCGATCACCAGGATGTTGATGACAAAGTGGGCTAATGTGCAGAGCAAGCTGAACTTGGAGACTGCCTTGAGGTTCTTCAGGAACGCACAAGGCAGGAGCACTGCCGTGGCAATGATGGACCACGACTTCTGGGAGACGGGCAGGTTGGGGAAGCTGTTGTACATCAGGTTCCCACTGACCACCACATAGAGGATGCAGGTCATGACCAGTTCAATGATCTGAGCCACGTTCACAATTCTGCCCCCGAGGGTGGGGAAGCGGGGCGCACAGCACGCGTTCGCGATGTCCACGTAGGAGTCTCTCACCCTGACTATCTCCCCATCCTCATTCTCTTCGTAAAGACAGGCAATAAGGATTTTCCCAGTGTAGCAGCAAACCACCGCAGCGAAAATTATTAAAAAGAGTCCTAGGTATCCACCGTGAAGGATGGCATAGGGCAGGCCCAGAACAAACATCCCCTAGAAAGAGACAAAATGGAAACCGTGTTGCTGGATCTCGGAGGGGCCCAGGCCCACGCCCGCGGCCGAGCACACGCAGCCGCAGCACGGCGGTCACGCGCACGCTCTCTGTCTCGCCCCCGCGCCATCACACCCACGCAGGCGGTCACACAGTCACGCCACGCAGTCGCAGCCACGCGCGGTGACGCACCCCCCGTCCCTGTGACGTGCCGCCCCCACAGTCACACCCGCGCAGTCACACCCGCATCATCGCACCCCCGAGCGCCCAGAACAGGCGAGCAAGGGTTTGGCACCCGGGCTTTGCCCCAGTCTCTGCCCTCTCTGTTCCCAGCCCCTCTCAGCGCACCAGGACCTCCGTAGCTGGGGACATCCAGAGGGGCCAGACTGGGCCCACTCCAGTGCAGCCCCACCACCAGCCCAGTCAGCCTCGGGCCACCTGTCCCTCCTTTGCCCCCTGACCCTGCTGGGGCAGCCTGATGGGGACACTGGCCAGCCCTGGCCCCACAGAAGTTGAGCGTGATGGGGCTGAGGCCTGGGCCCCTCCCTGGCACTGTGCCTTGTTCAGGGGTGGGGGGAACAAAGCAGAAAGCCGGGTTGGGGAGTTTTAGCTTCCTTTTTTTAAAATCTGTTTCCCCTTTCCTTTCTTCCCCCCTATTATTCTCCTCTATCTTTCACCTATTTTTATTTCTTTTTTTCCCCCCTTTTATTTCCTTTTCTCCCTTTTCCCCGAAGTGGGTTTGCAGTCAGCCGACGGCTGCTGGCCGAGACACAGAGCACGTAACGGGACCGGGATCAGGGAGCGCTGCCCGGTGGCCCGCGGCGGTGGCGGCGCGGCGGCGGCCGTACCTGGATGGCGTTGGTGACGTTCCATCCCGCCTCCCAGGCCGTGATCTTGGGCTTGCCCTGCCCGGAGAGCTCGGAGCAGGCCTCCTTGGAGCCGGAGGGGGGCAGGGGCCCTGTGCCGTCCCGCTGGTAGTGGATGTCCCCCTCCAGGGGCGGCTCCCCGCCCTCCTCGCTGCCCTCGGACTTGAGGATGTCCATCTGCAGCCCTTGCCGATGCTCCATGTCCAGGTCGTCGCAGTGGGCGAAGCCCACCGCCTCCTCGTCGGTGGCCGCCTGGAAGCCCATCCTGGCGAACATGCCGCTCATCTTCGCCTGGGATTTGTGCGACACCGAGGTGGCCACGTTGGAGAGCTTGCTGCGGAGGAGGGTGGCCATGGCGGCGGCTCCGGTGGCTCCGCTGCTCGCGGACCCTCGGGGATGCAGAGACCCGACGGGGCGGGCGGGCGGCTGGGCGGTGGACGGGGCTTGGTCGCCCGGCGAGGGGCGGCTGCGGGGAGCTGCTCCGAGC
>VZTD01004927.1:1143439-1190287 GCA_013397725.1 Rhagologus leucostigma
CCCTCACCTGCCCCTCACCTGCCCCGCACCCGCCCGCAGGCCCCCGGCCTCCAGCCCCTTCCCCACGGAGAAACAAAAGAGCCCCGCTGAAGAGGCTGACAGGCGGCTTTCGACAGGTTCTCAACGGGATTCTCCTCCTCGCACCCCCTTATTTTTCTTTTCTCTGCCCCCCAAAACGCGCGGCCCCTTCGGAGGCGGGGGGCGGCCTGGGCAGCGGCCCCTGCCCGGGGGACACAGCTGTGCGTGACCATCCACGCACGAGGATCGAGGGCTCAGCTCTCTGTAACGATTCCTGGGATCAGGGAGCCCCAAAACCGGCGGGACAAGGGGCGCAGCTCCCGGTCGGGGCCCGCAGCCGGGTGGCACCGCACCGGCGCCGCACCGATACCGCCCGGCCGCGGGGGGCATCGGCACCCGGGGGATGCTCCGTGCGGAGCTCTCGGTCCCCATCAGCCAACGCTGAGGTTCTCCTTTCTTTAAACCAAGTAGCGATATTTTCCGTTTGCTTCCAAGCGCTTGTGTTCTTTTGTAAGTTAAAAGCCTTACGTTTTTTAATTTATTTTAAATTTTTCCGAGGTGAGCGGCCAACACAGCCAACAACGGCAACGGGAAATCCCGGTCCTGTACTGTGGCACAGACGAGTGGAGAGTGGCAGGGGGAGCGATGGCATTTGGGAGCAGTGTGTGGGAAAGCACGTCCCTCCTGCGGCGGGAGAGCCTTTGAATCGTTGTTAAAAATAAAAAAATATATATAAGTTCTTTGAAAGGTGGGGGGAGGGAGGAATTTCTGTTTCCTTTGCCGTTTTGGAAGGCAAAAAAAGAACATTCTTTTACTACAGATGGGAGGAAAAGCCACTACTAAATTATTTCCTAATGTCGTTGTTGAGGGAGCAGGGGGGGAGCGCTCAGGCTGCGGTTGCAGGTGGGATGCGGTACCGAGCAGAGACGGGGAAAAAGCCCAGTTCCTAGGAAAAAACCCTTAAATAACCTCCTTCAGTATCTTTTATTTTTTTTTCCCAGCCGCAATCCAAAAGCAAATTGGGTGCAAAGAGGTTGAAGGGCGCAAAAAACCAGAAAAAAACCTAAAATATCCCCGGTGAGAGCTGTACCCCTAAGGGGTCTCTCGGCCGCTGCTCCTGGCGCAGGGATGGGAGAGCTGTTGCTACAGCCGGCCCCCCAAAAATGAAGCTTTTTGATGGCAGCGGAGGAGGAGGGCGAATGAGCGTGGCGCATCCTTGTCTTTGCGTGGGAATTATTACATGTCAGTGCACAAATAGGTCGAGAAAACCGAGCGGGGCACGGCTGCGCCCCGGGTTTAGCAGCGTCTTAACGGGCTGGGATTTACCGGGAGAAAATGAAAAGCCCGGGCCGTCACCGCTGCCCTCGGCTGCCGCAGCCGCCGTTTCGCCTCTTCACAGCCCGGGAAAACCACTGCTACGACGGACACCTTGAGGGATTAATCCAACGATTTCTTTTTCTTTTTATTAACATTATTTTTTTTTATTCATCCTAAGACTCGTTCGTGATGAAAGAAGACGTGAAGGAGCTCTGTTTCTGGAAGCTGCGGGGGGCATCGGGGAAGAAGGAACGAAAACGCATCCAAACCTCTGTCTGGTGCGTGATTATTCCCTCAAATAACCCTGACACATCCCCGCCCCTGCCCCGGCACCCCCGAACGTCAGCTGGGAAACCCAAAATGGTCCCACCGGGCATCACGCTGCAACCCCGGCCAGCAGCCCTCGATGCCGGAGAGTGGAGGGGATTCCACTGGGAGCCACCCAGCCGACCTTTAAGGTGCCTTTCAACCCAAGCCTTTATTTGATCACGCCGAGGGTGGAGGCAATGGGCTTTCTGCTCTTCTTTGAGCATCCAGAATGTCGTGGATGTGTCGGGCTCGGGAGATAGCTCTTAGCGAAAAAAGCCTCAAACCCTAACCAAAATAAATAATAATTAAAAAAACACAAACCCACCAAAAAAAACCCCCCAAAAACCCCAAAAAAACAAAAAAAAACCAAAACTCCAAAAACCAAAACCAAACCCAAAACGGAACAAAAAAACCAAACCGACCGAAAGCCAGACAAACAAACAAACAAAACCCCTGAACCCAGCACAAAACCGAAAAACCAAAACCAAACAAAACCCCACCGAAAACAACCAATAAAACAAAAACTCCAACCGAGAAAAGAAAAAAAAAAATCGAAAAGCCACAGGGAGCTTGAAAATAAGTCCAGGATGACGGGGCCGGTGCGCAGAGAACGCCCCGGGGCAGAGACTGCCTTGCGAGGGCCGTGGCACCCTCCGCCCCCTCGGCGGGCTCGGGCCGTTCCTCCGGCCGGGGATGCCCTGGGGCCGGGGTCTCTTTTCCCACTGCTGTACGGGGCTGTGCCCCTTTCTTGCCCGGGGGACCCCTCAAGCTGAGAGCCCGCAGAGCGCCGGGAGAGCTGCTGAGCCTCGTGGGACCCCGAGGTGAGTGGGAAACGGTGGGGGCTGCGAGGATGCGCGGGGATGCAGAGGATGCTGAGAGGTCAGGCTCTGGGGGCTCCGAGGCACACAGGAGCCGGGGGTGCCGCTGTGCCCCCCCGCTTTTAACGCCGGGAGCTGAGTCCGCACCCGCCTCTCCTGTCCCCGCTGGCGGGGCGCACCTCGGAACCGCCCCCGCCACCCCCTGCCCGGCTGGGAACACCCACCCGGGGTCCCTCTGCCTCCGGGACGCCGGCTCGATCCTGCCCCGTTTCCAGGAGAGGGAGAAAAAGATTTTCTGCAGCAGCGGCTGCTTCCCCTCGCCTCCCCCCGCCCCGAACTACTACCGGCGGCTGAAATCGGGCAGAAAGCACAAAAACAGGAGCGGGGGCGGGGGGAAGGGCTACGGGGCACAGAAAGAGGGAGAGGAAGAGAGGAAAACCGGGAGAGATGGAGAGGAGGGTCGGGGCATTTACCTCTGCTGCTCTCCCCATCGCTGCCCGCAGCGCGCCGGGGAAGGCTGGAGGGGCGGGTGGATGGACGGACGGACGGACGGACGGACGGACGGACGGACGGAGGGATGGAGGCAGCCGCGTCACTCCTGGGCTCTCCCTAACTCCCAATTAACCCAAGCAGGATAACGGTGCCAAACCTTATCCAAAGGTTAGCGGCTCTCAGGGGGGCGTTTGAGCTGCAAATCGTTTCAGCCGAAGCTGAAAGGCGAGAGCGAGCCGGCGAACGAGCCGCAGCCTCCCCTCTGCCAGCGCTGACGCCGGGGGCTCTGGCACTATCTGCTTTCTCTGCAGCCGATCCCCGGGGCGGGCTGAGGGTCTCCTGTACCCCCCCGAGCAGCCCTAGGGGTGTGCAGCCCTGCTCCTGCGGGGAGCAGCTCGTCCAGACACCGCCATCCTCCCCAGGCACATCCAAGCCAGAGGAGTGACTCTGCCTTATCTCTGCAGAACAGGCTTGTGGCTGGGTCTTCTGATTAATAAACTGAGGGAAAAGAGCTGTTCTGCTCAAAAATCATCTAAAGCAAGCCAGGGTGTGTTGTCTTTCTAAATCCCTCACCACCAGCCCCTGTGCAGGCTGCTGGGTGGAACAGAGCAGTTGCACGAAGGTGCAGTTATTTGGGAGCAGGATGGGCATCACTCCTGGTTCACTGCTCAGCCTGGCCTCCAGTCCCTAAAGAATTTGATTTTCATGGGCTTTGGGGGGCTGTGAACTGCTACAAACACACTAGACAGCAAACTGTGACCACGTGAAAAAGGGGGTGGGCAAATCCTGAATGTTCACCTTCATCCTCCCCGGTAACACTCAGGAAAAGCCTGGGTGTCCAAGTGCAGATGTGCAACCGCCTGGTTCCTGACCAATGCCACAATATTTCCCCACACCCCTCTAACCTGCTGCAGGGCACCTCCAGCACAGCTGCCAGCTGCAGAGACAGGAAGGCCGAGGAGCACTCTCTGCTCAACCAGCCAAGAAAATTCCATGATCACATCTGCCCAAGCAGCAGCCCTCATACAGGTCAGCAGGCACTCTTGGAGCAGCAGCCACCCCTCTGGACAGGTACATGTGCACATAGAGAGGTGATCCCAGGAGCCGGAAGTCATTCTACCTTCCTCCAGCCGTTGCCAAAGCAGCTCCTGTGTTTATGGCCTGGCCAATGCCACCCCTGCAGCACCAGCAATGCACAAGCACGACAGGCAGCACAGCAGTGCCCTTCATCCCAGCTCGGCCTCCTCATCCCCCCTCTGCACCGCGCTGGGAAACTCTGACAGGATAATAAAGAGTTGCACGATATGCTATAAAAAGGCAATTAGATAAACTGCTGGATTGGGACCAGCTCCCGTGACCTAGTTAATAGCTCTGGGAATTTCGGAGTGGAAGGGAAGGAAAAGGCATCGGTGTCAGGACGTGGCGCATGGTGAGGGGGTTTTGGAGGGGAGGGGGGCTGTGGGCTGCAGCACAGGGCGCTGGAATGCCCCAAGCTTTGGGTTCTCCCTCTTGAGCGTGTTTAGAGCTCGCCAGCAGCAAAAAGCACAAAGTGAAAACCCTGGATGTAGAATCACACAAGCTGCTGCTGGGTTTGTGCTCTGGCTGTTGGGGCTGCATCCACAGTACGGTGTCCAAGACAAAGACAGCTGCAGCCACACTGACAGATACTCTGCAGTAAAACAACCACAACAGAGTGAAACCCAAAGGCAAAGTCTCCAGGAGAAAGCCCGCAGTGGATGTCCCCTCTTTATTTCTTTTTTTTTACTGAGCATGAAATGGATGCCTAGATTACAGACTCATAAAACAAAACACCACACATACAAAGGACTGGGAATATCATAATTTTAGATTAATGTGCATTATGAAAATAAATTTTTACTGTTTGTAAAAAAAAAGATTCTTGATTTAACCTCACTATTTGCAAAATAGACAACTTCTGATCTGTAATTTGGGAGACAGTTTGTACATGAATTGCTGTGATTTCCATTTCCCAGAAGGGATGAGCCTTGATAAACCATTGTCACCTATAAACTAAAAATTAATTTGCAATTTCAGCACAACACATTCCCAAAACTACTTTCAATAGGTTGGAATTAAATTCACCTCATTGTGTGTCTTTATGCTTCATGTCAAAATTAAGTGGTAGCCACTGGGTACCAAATTCCCAACTCACTACACAAGAAGTATTGTTCCCACGAGCTTTAACAGCATTTTCATTGACTTCATATATAAAGCTTCATCACTGTCAAATTAAATATTCATATATGTACATGCCCTTGTATTTCACAGGAAATGACTATGGACTAGGAAAGAAAGGTGCACACTTCATTGTCGCCAAGCTTTTCAATATCGACTTTCAAATAAAAAGCTCCTTTGCTGTAGTTGTAGGGGCTGTAATAAACAGTGACTGGTCTGTACGTGAAATTTCTCCCTGTGGTCAGATGATGCACCAGTGCTGGAGAGTTTTTACGTAATCTGTATTTTTTCTTATTCTTTTAATACTGTTTTTTCTCAATTGTATTTAATCTGTGCGTGCTGTGGGAAGGGCCTCTCAGGGCAGAGGGCCGGCCGGCAGCCAACCTGCCTTTGGGGTGTTTCTTGTCAGGAGGACTCAATCTCAGCCTTCTGCATCCCCCATCTGTCCATTTTCCTTCTCCTTTTTGTGTCCATTTCTGATAAAAGCAGGTCAGCAACACGCGGTTACTCATATCTCCTGCAAACATCTTCCAGCTCTACCCAAAAGCCAGGACGAGCACTTTGGGAAACCCCAGCCCCTGCTTTGTGATATTCCCGACAGCTCAGCCAAAGCTGACAAGGCAAGGCAGTAGGCACAGGTTTGTGCATCTTCCTTGAACAAGACCTCAGTGTTTTGGAGAGACAGAAACCAGGTTCGCCTAAGCCAGGGACTGGAGCTACTGGCAAAATTGCAGTTGGGTCTCTGAACCTGACTCCCACACCAGTTTGTGGAGCCTCGCACGTGGAGGGTGCTGCTTCCAGCAGCAGGATTTGGATGTGCAGCCTCTGCGTGCAGGTATCGTCAATCAGTCTGGGGTCTTTTTCCTAGAGACCAAAAATAAACTCCATGTAAAGGATGCAGTCAAAACCTGAGCCCAGAAAAGCACCACGTGAAGCTGCTGCTGCGTCCTAAGGAAAGCCAAAGGGCAAAGCGAGGTACGTCACAGCTTGATCCAAAGGGAAGGAGAGCTCAGCCTACAACAACACTTCCCGTGCTGCTGGAGAGGATGAGACAGAAAACCTCACCTCGTGCTGCTGCCTGTGAGTCCCCTGAGTGCCCACTGCCAGCTGAGGGGTGCTGGTGCTTGTGGGTGAGGACTGGATGCTGCACTCGCCTCGGCTGCCCCTGCTCTGCAGTGCGGGCAGAGTCCTGCTTTTAGCAAAGGAAGCCAAAAAAAAAGAAAAAAAGAGAAAAAGCCTCGTTTTGCAGGGAGGCTCCACACACATCATTCCCTTTTACACCCAGTGCCAGTGCGAGCAGTGCAATGCACAGTGCTGGGAAAACTCACTCTAGCACGGGGAGGGTGTGAGTGCCCGGCTCTCTGCGGCCCGAGGGGGACTCGGCGCGGGGCAGAACCAGCCCTCCTGGTCCTGCCCTAGCAGGGTGCAGGGAACTGCAGCTACCTGTGTCCAACACAAGCAACAGAGAACCTGCTTGTTTCTTACATGGCTTGGAGGGATCAGCTCATCACAGTGTCTCACTCTGCTGTTGCAGGGGTGCCCATAATAACCCTCGGTACCTCACACTGCTGGCAGCTCCTCCGTGCTGACTCCAGAGCCAGTCACGGGGGCAGCGCTCAGTAATTACGGCCTAAATGTAGCATTTCTACAGAGTTTCTCAAATACTCTGACCTGAAAAGCTTTCCTGTCAGCACTTCAGGTTAGCAAAGCTGGGACAGGGTAACATTTACTGTGCTCACAAGCAAGCAAGCAGTGAGTTCCTTGTCCAGAGGCACCAGAGGAGCCCAGCCAGCCCTGGGGTTCTCAGCATCAACTCCAGAGGCAGAAAACCAGACCTTTGCAGAGGAGTCTTTCTTCTTTCATCTAGGATAATGTACAGAAAGAGAACAGATGCTAGGGCAGGACTGAAATTATCCCTTGCCAGGAGACAATAAGAAGGGACCAGACCATGAGCTGGAAATCACAGCTGCAGCAGAGGATGTATTCGTGGTGACACAGCAGCGCAGTGCACAGCTGTGCAGCTCGCACTGACACACTGCAAATATCTCAGCAAAAGAGAGATTTCACCTGTTACCACTGCAGCGAACCTCCCGTGGGGATTTCGGTCACTTCCTGGCGGGATGCTCTGCTCCATAAGAGGCAGAAATGGGCCCAGGACTGTGCAAAGTGCAGGCAGGGTGGTTCTCACCCAGCGTCTGCCCTACAGCTGCCAGAAACCCGAGCGTCTCTGCTTCACGGGTGTTACAGGGACACATTCTGTGCCTTTCCATGAATTTAGCTCAAGCCTTTGAACTAAGAGAGGAAGGCAAATGAGATTAAAAAAATATTTGCAAATAAGTACTTTCTGGGCACTCAAGCAGCATTCCTGCCCACTGCCTCCATCCTGGCAGTGAGCTGATGGCAGCAGCACACGGTGGCTGCCCGAGGCTCACAGGTGCTCGTGGTACCAGCACCACCCCTCCCCTGAGGGCTCCAGGAGCCCAGCCCAGCATGGTGTGTCTGTTTGGGACACACTGCAGGTTATAGAGGGGGCTCTACCCTCCCCTGCTGCTGCTTTTCCAGCAGGAAGGAAACTCAAACTCTGGGGAGCCTTGCTGTGCTGGTTTGCTGTTCCCCCACAGCACTTTCCTCCTGGGACAGCTCCTAATAAAGGGGACAAGCTGTTCATGAAGTGCCTCGCTGCATCCCGTAAAAGAGTCCATGAATGCACCAGCTGGGCTCGCTCTTTGTGCCTCAGGAGCTTCCCAAACCCACTCAGGACCATGAAGACTTCAGGCACCTCTACAGCTTTGTGTGGGGATCCAGGGATCTTCAGCAAATAAAATAACCAATATTTTAGCCATGTTTATGTCTTTTCATCCATTTGTACCTTGCTGTACACCTCTGTAAATGCATACCAGAATATTTATTTCACGGTGGAGTGTTAAGCAGTCTTTAAACTTTGAAACTCTGAACTTAGCAGCCAGTAATCTCAAAGTATTACTATTAAAAACACAGTTCTCATAATAAACCTTTTGGCATCACAACGCTATCTGCTTTTAATAGAACAGTACTTCTTAAGCAATTTAGTTAATTTAATTTATGACAAAAAGAATTTTGGAGAGTATAAAACCTCAGGAAGAGAACAGCAGGGAAGGCAGCTCTGTGATTACCTCCCCCTGCACACACGTAAACTGCAGATGAGGTAAATCAATAATGAGACTTAAAGTTACTACTTCTCCACGTTAGCAAACTGAGTGAGAGGAGACTGCAAGGCTGGGAAAGGAGAGCGCTGTGCTGTCCAAGAGCAGGACTGTCATGCAGGAGCTCTCTTCCAGTACTAAAACACCTCATCTCAGGACTAGCTATTAAATAAACATTCCGTGATTGCGTCAGGTAAAAGATCCTCAAGACTTGTTTCCTAAGGCTTGCAAATGTCACCGAGCTCACCAAACCGGGCACAGCACTCTCAGTTTTTCCAGGAGGAGCTGACGTCCTTCCTGCCCCGTCAAAGGTCTCTGGCTGCTAAAGCTGGACACCTGGTTTTGCCAAAAACTTCTATACGTGGCACAAACCCCTGATGGGGAAAGGGCAGCCTGGGATTACAAATTTCCAACTCGCACAGGAAAGCAGAGATTAAACTTCCTTGTTCCATTTCAGTCGCTGTAGCTCTGTCACTGTAGATAAATCACTGGAGCCCAGTTCAGCTCACATCCCAACTGGTAACAGGACAGAAGTGCCCAGAGGGAAAGTTAAACTAGAGGGTCTCACATTCCTTGGTGTCTCTAGGTTTGATTCTTTCTACAAACCAGGATTCATTTCCGGGTGCCTGATGTCAAATATCTCCCTGATGTTCCCTCTATCACCTCGCTGGCTGTGACTGCAAGAGAGCCCCGCACAGGAATCCCCTCCTCACCCCGTGGATCCGCCACCAGCCGTGCAGGAGGCTCCTGCACATCCCCCTTCATGCTCCTCCCTTCCACGGTCCCTTGTTTCCTGTCCCAGGGAGTGTCAGTCCTGGCGTCCCCTCTCCCAGCCCCTGCGAGGTGACCTGAGTGACGCTGCTGAACTGGGGGGGTCAGAGGTGACGTTTATTTGCTCTCATTAACAGATAATTACCGAAGGCTCTGAAGCTGTCAGATCTGATAAATGGACATTAAAATAGTCCTTATCTTCCTTCACTTTCCCAGTTTCCCTCAGAACGGGGCACTGAGCTCTGTCTGGGAAGGTTGAGGGTGACCTTACAAGCCCCTGTCTCCAGAGAAGCTGCTAAAAGCAGCACATCCTCCTGCTGAGTCAAACCCCCCATCTGTTCAGATCACCACCCATGGCTTCTCAGTTTGTTTGTACCCATCAGTCAAATCTTTCTGAGGAAATTCCATCTTTAGAATGATTTTCCCATTAACCTTCACCACAGAAAGCCACCAGAAAGAGCAGTGAAACAGTCACATCCAAAACCAGCTCTCAGAGCAGCCAAACAGCTGCTGGGTGGAAACTCTGGGGCAATGTGAGGGGCTGCAACAGCCCAAAAGGGACCATTACCTAAAGAAACAGCAGCCAAAAAGGGACCATTACCCAAACAAACTTCTTGAAAGCCCGGTTCTGAAGCAGGGAGGAGGTCAGAGCAGATAATTCCATGTCTCCAGGAGCTCAGGTGGTGCCCTGCAACAAGACAGGGTGTCTGCAGAACCATCATCCGGGCTGAAAGCAGGGAAATAAGTCAATAACTGTGTAATCAGTAGCATCTTACTTTTTTTAAATGAACCTGTAGGATGAGGGTTTCCTCCCAGCACCCTCCCTCTCCTCTTTTTCCCAGAGCTCATCTTTCACTTTGTCATGCAATTCCCAGCTGGCCAGCTGCAGCCTGCCTCGATCCCTTTTCCATTACACACTCGGCTGAGCCGAGGACGAAAGGGCCCCTGGATTCCGGCGAGAAGGTAATTAATTGACTTTCTGCTCTCGTTGCTATGCGGCAAAGGTGGAAGCCGCAGCAGACACAGTTCATTTTTAATCCTGGAAGATTAGTCACAAACGGCATCATTACCGAGGTGATCAGCTGCCCCAGTAAAGACACTGGCTCGGGGAAGGGGTGTTCTCTAGAAGAGGAGGGCTGTGAGGAAGAGACCCGCAGCCACGAGCAACACACCCACCCCCTGTGAACCCATGAGCCAGGCGTTAATTTTGTAACTCATCGCCTGGGTAGTCTTTTCCTTCATATCTTACACCTGCCCTGACCTCCAGGCTGGGCAGAGAGCAGAGCTCTCACCCACACACTCCAGGTGGGAGCAAAAAATCACTTTTAGGAGCTGAAAATAAGTGGTTGATTGGATATGCTGTCCCTGGCAGTGTCCGAGGCCAGATTGGACAGGGCTTGGAGCAACCTGGTCTGGTGGAAGGTGTCTCTGCCCATGGGAGGGGTTTGGAATGAGATGGTCTCCAAGGTCCTTCCCAAACCAAACCATTCTGTGATTCTGTGACTGTGCCATGTACTCAGCTCAGGCGAGCATCTTTCCCTGTTGTGACAGCAGTGCTGTGCCCTTGGAGGCACAGACATCACCAAAATCAGCTTCTTAGTGTGATAGAATAGCAAATTCTAGAAAAAATTTTTAGAAGATCATTTTTCAGCTCAAAATATTAAAAACTATTCTCTAGTGGAGACAGCAGGACCAATTACACGCAGAAAATTATATGTATGCTGAAAATTTGAGTTTCAACTCCAGACATACACTGGAAATTAATTCCTCTCTCTTCAGCAGCAAAAAGTAATGTCAAAAATATATCTGTTATTTGGGCACAGTCATCCAGGTAAGGGCTTCTCACTGCGCTGGAATTTGACTCCGCTGAGTAATCAGCTGGTTCTCGACAGCCCACTCCGGCTTTTGGTGATTTCTCACTTCCCAGCAGCACGATGCCTCCAGCCCCACAGGGCCTCACGTGCTATTTGCCTGAGAAGGTCAGCAGCAGAACAAATATTTGCCCTTCCTGTGTCTCATTTAGAGCATTATAAGAACTAAAGTTTTACTTTATGATCAAACTCTGTATCTCTCTCTCTCTTTTTTTCCGGGTTTCTTGTCACTCTGGGATTGTTTCCTTTGATTTCCGGGTGGTACCAATGACATTTTTTCAGCACACAGAACCTTGCCGGGATCCAAGTCTTAGTGATAGCACAGAAAATATTGTTTTCATAGAATCACAGAATGGTTTGGGTGTGAAGGAACTTTAAAACCATCTCATTCCAATGCCCTGCCATGGGCAGGGACACCTTCCGCTAGATCAGGGTGCTCCAAACCCCGTCCAACCTGGCCTTGGACTTTTGCAGGGATGGGGGTCCCTGCAGGAATGCCCTGACATGGGGCCAGAAGAAACGCATCTGTAATGACAGAAGGGATTTTTCTGCCTGTGTGTCTTGTTCTCCACTCAACAGGGGAAGTTCAGCCTTTTCCACTCACTCGTGTCCCAGGACAGACTCACCCGTGGATTGAGGGCTCGGTTTTTGTCAGCCTCCAAACACTGCATGAGGAGCACACGGGGTGCTGTGGAACGTGCTGAGGGTGGAAAGAGGGGTTACTGGCCACGAGGTGAAAGCTGCCACTGGAAACAAGGCAGGGATCCTCTTCTCACTTCTGGCCAGGGCCGACATCAAATTTACAACGCCTGTGAAAGCGCAAGGCTCCCTCCCCTGCCAGCAATCCCAGCGGAGCTGCTTCACTCCTCCTAAGGTGTGAACTGCTCTCCCGCACGGACCTGAGCGCAGGAATCGCACACACGGGGCTGTGGAGGGGCCTCAGCTGCAACAACAGGAGGAGTAAAAGCACATTGTTAAAGGTGTCAGTTCACAGCACACGGCTGGGGCGAGGCACAGATTCATTTTCACCTTTCTGAAACTGTTGC
Organism: Rhagologus leucostigma; assembly: GCA_013397725.1. Classification (NCBI taxonomy): domain Eukaryota; kingdom Metazoa; phylum Chordata; class Aves; order Passeriformes; genus Rhagologus; species Rhagologus leucostigma. The sequence continues at coordinate 1,155,460 of VZTD01004927.1, forward strand.
AAAGCCTGAAAGTAATTTCTTTCACGATTCTTCGAGCCTTGTGAACTGCGTCCTTCATCCCCGTGTGGTGGTTGCTCTGAAACTCGGTGAAGGTGACCCGCGTTTCTGTGCTGCTCGCAAGCAGCTGTTTTTCTGTGATCCTCACAGCCCGTGTGGCTCTACAGCAGCGTCCATGTGTGCAGGCAGCAGCAGCGTCCCGAGAAGCTAATTCCAGAGGTTCCCACCCCCCTTTCCATCACCGCATCCCAGGGATTTCTGCTGGCGTCACCGATGGCATTCAAGCCCTTAAGAGCCTGCGTAAGAGCCGTGCTTCCCTCTCCTCCCCCCCCAGCCGTCTGCTCTCAGGAGCTGGGACGCACCTCTGGGGCGCTCTCCAGAGCCATTCCGAAGAGAACAAAAAGCTAAAATGGGTTTTGCTGTTTGAACATTTAACACCTCACGCGAGTTTCCTCAGCTTGGCGCTTACAACCCCCTGCACTTCTCCCGTGCCTGGCCAGGCGTGCCCCGAGCTGTGCTTTGTTCAGCTGGAGCCGTTCCCTGTGCCCACGGCGGGGCTGCAGAGCTGCTGCGCGGTGCCTCTGACCTGGGATTTGCATCAGCGACAAAACAACGCCTGAGGCTGTAAAGAGGATTTTCTGAATGGGCACACCCCCCTCAGCAGAGTACTGCCTTATGAAAGAAGCAAGTTTATTTCCTGAGACGTAATAAAATGAGCTGTCTTCAAATGTGGAGGTGGAGAAATGTACACGTATGCCTTGTACGTAGAATCGAGAACCTCCTGAGCTGGAAGGGGCCCACAAGGATCGAGTCCAAGTCCTGTGCCTGCACAGGGCACCCCCAAGAATCCCACCCTGTGTCTGAGAGCAATTCCCAAGCATTCCTTGAGCGCTGGCAGCCTTGGTCCTGACGTGGATTCATCTATTATACAGACAATATAGTGGCTACAGCAGATGATTATTTTTTTTCCCCAGGGAGTTACAGCAGGGTGTGATTTGGTTCCGGTTTTATGCCCTCAGATTGTCTCCAGGGCAGTTTCTGTAGGTTCCTGGGCAGAGACTGGAGGTACAGAGGCTCATCAACATCCCTCCATCCATCCTTATTCCAGCTGCCCCTTTGCTCAGGAAATCACTTTGCTCTTTGGGGGCCAATCACAGAGGAGCAGCCAGCACCGACTTACACCTTTCAGAAGGGTCGAGCTGGGCAGATTCGGAACTCCGGATTTTGAACATTTTGTTGTGCTGCTGATACACTGGGTGGGTATTGTTGGACCGAGTGCCAAACACCCGGCCTACACAGGGCAAGGGGCTGTGATTGTGTAGATAGGAGGCCTGAAACAGTGTGAGGCAACGGGGAATTATTCCCTGCCTTATCTCCTCTGCTCAGTGCACGTCATCATCTCTGCCATTCCCTGATCTCACAGGCCCCAGAGGATGTGGCTGCCAGTGCTGCTCACCTGATAAGGGAAGCTCCATCATGTGTGTTTGTACAGTTTCTTTCCGTATATATTTTGCATAGCCGCGACTGTTATTTTGCGTTTCTTACACAAAAAGACACCTGGAAGACAGCGCATGCAATGAACTCTGATTAAAATGCATGTCTAGGCTGCTGCTGTCACAGCATCCACGGCAGGGACAAGGCCTGGAGGCTTCGTATCATAACATGCAAATTGCTGTTTGATGGGAAGCAATATGATAGTTGCCCCAGAAAAACACTGTCTGCCCAAGAAGATGTGGTGAACACTCCCTTTTTGTCTCTCCCTTCCCCATATTTTAGCAGCAGAAGTGAGACTTAGTGGGCATTTGAAATAGGACACACTCGGCTACTGCAAATTGTGCGTGTACCCATCAGAGACATTTGATCCCCCCATCAGCTGGGATCTGCAATTCCCTGTTGCAGAGTCCCTGTTCAGCATTTAGCTATAGACTGTCCAGCGGAAAAAGGGTCAGCCTGTGATATTTCCTCAGCTGGAAGAGAGGGAGGCTGGCTAAGAAGTGTCCATCACTCATTCAGTGGCCAATGTCTGATTCTCAAGTGTGGCTCTTTCTGGGCTGAAGCCCCAGTTAGCAAGCATTGTGAGCATCATGCCTGCAGTGACAGGTGATGTCCCTCAGCTTCTGTGGTTTTAGTCAAGGTGAAAACACCACAATATTTGGGAAAGCTGGAGGTCCAGGTCTCATTTAAACAAGAGCTGATGTCTGGGAAAATGCACACCATGGAACAGAGGGGCATTTTCTGCCTTTCAGAACTCCCCTCTGTGTTGGAAAGAGGCTAAAGACAACTTCTAGACAAGAAATCAGGGAAGGAGATGCTCTGGGCGAGTAAGATGTGCCTATTTATTCATAGATAGGAAAAGGTTTTATTCATCCACTTTTAAAAATATGGCAGAACACCTGATATCTGTTTCTATGTCTCAGGGTGCCTGCTCAAAAACTGGCAATGCTAAGCCTACTTTTGTTCACAGCTTTTGGAGAAGTTAAATATTTTGGTCTCTACCTTTAGATCACAATACCTTTGGTATTTCTTTTGAGGCACGTTACTCTGATCCCATTGCAAAGGGGGGAGGAAATCCTATTGTTTTCGTGGGCAGACGGATCAGGCTCGTCGGGAATTTCAGACCTCGCCTCTTTGTTGTGTTTCAGGCTTGTGTGTTCAAGAATTGGCTTATTGTCCAGCCTGCTAATGTTTTCAATTACGTGGAGCCCAATTCAATATCCCTACCTGATGGGGAGGCAGCAGGAGCTGGCTTTTTGTGTTCTCTGACCTAGAGCTGACTCCATTTGCTGCCTATCTGACTAACTAGTGAAGCAGAAAATGCTCACAATACAGCACAATTAATGACAGGCTCTGAAAAACACACCAGATCCCAGCGGAGAGGAAGAAATTAGGCTCTTGCACAGTGAAGGAGTTCGTTGATGATGTTTTTCTATTTATAACATTTTAAAGGGCAGGCGTGAGCTAGGCTTAGTGGAAAATCCTGACTGCTTATTTTTTTCCTAAAATTGGCTTAATTTTTTATTTAATTGGAGACAATAATATTAAAATTCACTCCAGCTGTGTGGCCTTGTGGAGCGCCAAGAAAGAGAGAGGGTTTCTCTGGCCTTTAACAACCTGTCTCTCTTGGCAAATATGGCAAAGTGTTTAAATCTACATAAAATGAGAAATACCCCTTAAAAATAATTGTCAGTGATGATATAGTACCATTAAACAGGATTTTATGGCAAAGAGGCATATGAAAGGATGCATCTGGAGTGCTGTGTCCAGCTCTGGGCTCCTCAGAACAAGAAAGAGCTACTAGAGAGGTCCAGGGGAAGTCACAAAGTTCATTTGGGGTCTGGAGCATCTCCCTTACCAGGGCACTCTGCAGGAGCTGGGCCTGTTTAGTCTGGAGAAGGGAAGAACGAGAAGGGATCTCATCAATCCACATAAACATCTCCAAGGCATGTCAGAGGATGGTGTCTGAGTTTTTGGTGGTGCCCAGCGACAGAATGAGGAGCAATAGCCAAAATCCAAGAAATTTCACCTCAGCATGAGGAAGAACTTTATGCTGAGGGGGGAGAGCACTGGAATAGGCTATGGGTCAGGCTGTGAACCCCTCAGCTCGTAGGAAAACACCAACACTGTGTTAGCAATCCCTAATTTCATTAAGATCACTAAGGGGATGGGTTGCTGTAAGATGCTGGTCTTTAGCTCTGGGGTATGAGGTACCTTTGGACGCCGTAAAAGAACCTACAGGAGCAGCATAAGCTCATTAATGTGATGATAATAGAGGGAGCAGGACCCAAGACAAAAATGTGAGGTGTAACAAGGGGAAAGAACAGACACACGGAGCCATCTCAAGACATGGCCTCTGTAAATCAGGAATATATTGACTTACTTACAGTGCCCTTCTCTCCAGGCTGCTTTAGGAGGAGCAAACGCTACTTTGGCACACGGTCCTTACTAATAACTTTTAAATGCTTCCTGCCACATTTAAATATCCAGTCTAGATTTTTACCTCGTTTTATCTCTCTGCCCTGGAAGGTTTCCCCATGCCCTGTATTCTCCCATAGCAAGGTTTCCAGCCAGCACTTGGGTCCTGCTTCACATCACACGTGGAAAGGAGGGAATAAAGAGCAGCATCGTAATCTATTTCTGCTGTTCACTCCGTGGCCACAAGCTCCATTCATTGCACAGAGGTAGACACTGTTCTCAGTGATGAGTTCTTGTTTCCCCACAGGCCGTTTTTCATGGCCAATAGAACAACCAGATTTTTCAAGCACTAATAAATACATCTGCCCAACGGTTCAGCGGGACACGGCAGCGTCAGCCCCATATTACCTTTGAAGCAGAGTGCTTGGCTGTGTAGCCAGCTTGAAGCACACAGGATCTCCTGGTTTTCCAAAGGACTTTAATATTCTTCACCCTCTGGTATCTTCAAAATCCAGATCTCTGGGCTTTAATTGCAGACTGGAGGAGTTGGACTACTCAAAAACCAGGTCTCAGAGTATCAAGTCGCGAAACGTTAACATAACTCTACATTTATCCTTTAGTGAGCAGTTTTTGAAAAGCAAATATTCTTTAGCTTGATAACATTAATTTTAATGCCAACATCTTTCATTAATCCTCTCTGCAAGCACTGACCATAGTGCCAGGCCAGGGCTATGATAAACAGGAATGTGCCATTTGCCCTCTTTGAACTTTACATCATTTGCGTATTTTGGCAGTGAATTTCTAATTCTCTACAGGAGTTTGTGGGGATAGTTTCTTGTTTGGTTTTGGGATTTTTTGGGGCTTTTTTTGGTTTTTTTTTAATGGTTATTTAGCACTTGAACATATATTTTACTAAAAAAAAGAAAAAAGAAAATACTTCAGAAATTCCAGTTCCCTTACTGCTTTTCCACACTTCCCAGTATTTTATTAAGGAGACATAACCCTGTACCCAAGTGGTAATACAGGGCCTTGAGAGACCCTCTAAATGGATTCTAAATTGATGTTTAAAAGCCTTTTTTTTTTCTAAATGGGAGAGGCTAATGAGTTTTAATGCCTTGAAAATCCACCTACTGCAATAAAAGGAGATATTTCTATTACCAGCAAATCATCTGGTTTAGAGACTGGTTTACTCATTTATGTAAATCCTGACTGAAAAGTGTTTGATTAAGGCTGTGTTTTGTCCTTCAATAAATTCTAAGGAGTGCTGCTGCAGCAGGTTGTACTTTGTAAACATCCATAATGAAGGAGAGGTGGAATGGAATAGACATATTAGCCAAAGGGAAAAGTCTGAGCGTTCCTTACCAGCAGCCTGGTATATCCATAATTTCATGTGCTGAGAGCACTAAAACATCCACAGAGTGGGTTAGGCCCTACAAGGAGAACAGCAGCAGCCAGATCTTGCTCCTGCTCTCAAGACAAGAATAACATTTCAGACCTTAATTCACAATTTGGGTTCTTCACCTGAGGGTTTCTGTGTCTGCCCACGGCAGGAGAAATCCTTCCAGTTCCAAGAACAGAAAAGATGACACTTCTGCCTCTGGCCATCTTCCTTGGGAGAGAACCTGGGATGTCAAATAAATGGGGAGGAGATGAAAAACTTTCTGTCTCTTAAAAAACAAAGTGTTAAAGGACTCTGGGATACAGTTTGGAGGTCTGGACAGCTTCCAGCTGCTGCTGGGGCAGAGGAGAGCCATGAAAAGCATGGTGAGGGGGGACTGCAGCCCTTGGTAACACAGCAGCAGAAGCGGAAAGAAGGGGTGGACTTGAGGGAAGGACAACAGCCTGTGCTGGAGCCCATGAACCCCTGAACTGTCCCCCACGAGGATTCCCTCTGGACAAACAGAGGTGCCTGGGGAGGACCCCCATATGGGGACAAGGGGATCCTCAGTGCCATCCCCTTCCTTGCATCACCGAGGAGCTGCAGGTGAGAAAACCAAAACTGGAAGCCTCAGGAGTGAGATTTATTGCTTGGTTAATGACATCCTTCCCTTCCCAATGACCCCAGTGAAGCAAGAAAAGGCTGAGTGGCTTTATCTTTATTCAGTGCCGTGGTCCTTCTGGGACACTTGAACCTGATTGCATCACTTTCAGTGTCAGCCTTGATAAGATGCTGATTGTGTTTCCTGGTTTTTCCGTGGCAGAGGACTCCCCCGGCAGCCGGGATGGTTAATGGGAGCTGACTGGCTCTCCAGTTTGCCAGAGCAGTTCCCTTCGGCTTCCTGCTGCAGCACATTAACACAACAAATTAACATTGTAATTGCATTTTAACTATTTATCACTGTGGAAAAGGGGAAAAAAAAAAACCCTGGAAAAAAGGAAGATCACAGGCAAGGGCCCAAGAGACAGGTTAGTGAGGCAAGTCTCTGTCTGCACCTCCCTTCACTTCTATTTATAGCCAGCCATTAAGTTATGCTAATAAACAGCCAGCCACAGGCTATGGCAAATCCCCTGCTCAGGCACGGGAAAAGCCCGGTTAAATATATTCAGCTTACTCAACTCCCAGGACCGGTGTGACTGCTACCAAACCCAAAACCACAGGGATCTAAGAGCAGCTCCAGCACCTCTCACTGACAGCCATTCATGCAGCAGAGCCACGGCAAGAGCACATACATTGGGCGTTTATGTAAATACATACGTAAATCAGCACAGGATAAATAAAACATGGAAATTCAAACAAAATACTGGGCCTCAATGGGTCTGACAATTATTTTGGCAAAAACCAATTCACTGCAGTTCATAAACTGATTCATCTGGGAGAAAACAACCCTTTCAACCAAATAGCAGGGTGATGCATCTGTCACCGATTTCTCCAGAGCAATTGCATCAAAAATAGCATTTATTGCAGCTCTGCCTCACATGCAATTGGTTGTTATTTTATTTCCGTCTATATACAGCACTTCCTAAAGGGTCCTCACATAACCTATGTATTTAATCAGATTATCCAATTAAATAATACAGCCTTAAATGAAAAGTCTGCTATTCCCTAGGGCAGTTCTGGGAATGCTTTCATTGCTTGCTCTTGTGCTTAAAATGTACTAGCAGCACTGTCTTCTGCAGCTATTTTTGGGTATCCAGACATTTGTAAAGCACCCATCACTAATTTTTAGATGCCAATACCTTGTTTTCCTCATCAAATTATGTCAGTCAGAAATGTCACGTTCATCTATAAAGCCACAGAGCACATAAAAATAACGAGTGGCTTTATCTTTTCTGACTGAGCAAACACAGGATGGAAAAGTGAGTGTGGTGATGGGGTTCTAGTGGAGGAAAGGGGAATCCCAGCGGGGTGACAGGATTGTTGCCCCCCACAGGGCTGTGCTGCACCCTTGGGAACTTGCCAGCACGCACCTGGCAGAGGAGCAGCCAGGGAGGCTGGATAACCCCCAGGATTCCCTCCGACTTTCCCAGCAGGCAGCGCAGTGAGGTGCTGTGTGACAATTCTGTTCTTGGGGTGACTCGCTGCGGTTCACCCCCGGCTGTCCCACCCTGGCTGCGGGACTGCAGCAGCTCTGATGCTCCAGCTTCGAGGCACTCTGTGCCCTTCCGAGCAAGGATATACAGGCATGGAAAGGCTTCTATCAACTCTGAGCAGAAAGTGTTGGGGTTTACAAACCCCCAGAGGAGTATTTCACCTGAGGAAGGTCACCACAATGCTCTGCCCACAGGGAATGCTTCTTCCCGCAGCAAAACCTGTGAGGATGGTAACAAACAACCCCTGGTTGTTTTCCCTCCCAGTCCCGTCCTGGTAGGACATGTTGCCTTACTACTGATTTACAGGTTAAGCCGATGTCTCCATATAATTTCTTAAATAGCTTACAAACACGAAGAACTGCCAGGAGAGAGGCAGGGAGGTGTTGGATCACAGCGGCCTCGGGGAGGTGGAGGAAGCCACGCAGTGGTTCAGCACGGGTTAGGTGAACACAAACACCGTGTTTTCCCGTGGGAAAAACTGGGGGAAAGTGACGGATTCAGCCTAGACCGAGCTAGCTCTGCTAGCTACTGCAGCAGTGAGCTCTATCCAAAAACCAGTCACGAGGTCCAGGGATGCCGATGGGACTCCACCATGAGGGTCTGACTTGGTGCTCAGGAGTTCCTGCCGGTCTGGCTCTCCCGGAATGCCCAAGCTTGGGCAGATTGGGAGGTGCTGGTCAGAGCCCAAAACCCATTCTGTGTTCAGGTATCAGTTACATCACAGCCGTACGAACAGAGCCACGAGCCTGCGTATGCTACAACCATGTCAAACAAATGATTCCCAGTGAATTTGCTCCATCCGCAATACCTGAAGACAATAAAATAAATTTTAAAAATGGTCAAGTATCTTTTCTATTTCTTTACTCCTCCCTATCATCAGACACCTCAGCAAAGCAGGTGAGAGGCATCAACCCCTGCATCAACTCTTGGACATTCCCTGGCTTCCCAGTCCTCCCCTTACTCCAGAGGACATTTGGGTGGAAAGGGGGATATTTTGCAGTCATTAAAATTTCATTTTATTTTTAGCCAGACACGCTGCCATTTAAAAAGCTCCCTGGTGAGCAGGGGATTGGCAGTCTGGGGAAGAGAGAGCAGAGGCAGCAGGGGCTGGGGAGGATGTGGGAGGCGTGGAACACAGCGGTTGCAGGAGCAGCGGAGATGCTGCCGGAGCAGGGAAGGGTTGGCTTCTTGCCAGCCTGCTCTGTGCTCTGAAAAATAGCAAAGCTAATAACCTCAATTACAGCCCAGCCTCTCTGGGGGCCGCTGATGATGCCTTTGTTTATCTGAATCCCAACATGAAAGCAAAGATTGTTTTTTGTCTGCAGGGGCATGTGTCGTACAGACACCGGAGAAACAAACAGTCTGTGTCAGGGGAAGAAAGGTCAGAAAACCCCAGGCTGGTTGGGGTTGGAAGGGACCTTTAAAAACCATCTAGCTCCAACCCCCCTGACATGGGCAGGGACAACTTCCACTAGACCAGTTTGCTCAAAGTGCGGCCCAACCTACCATTGAAGCCAGTATAGATCAGCTACACTTTCTTCCAAGATCCACTTCAGACACTGACAGCTTTAATGTCTTAAATTCTGACTCTTTTGGGCTTGTAGATACTTTAATTTGGCATCCAGAATGCAGTAAATCATGCAGAAGGTCCCTATCAGTGTCTCAGTCTCAGGTGAAACAGAGATGGGCTTTCACCCTGACCTGCTGTGGCTGTACCACTGTCCACATTTCCACTGCAGCACTCATAACCAAAATGGCTCTGCTGGCACTTTAAAGAAGCTTGGAGCTGTTCTGTAACAGCAGCTGGGAGCTGATTACCAAAATATTTATTTTATGAGTATGTTAGTTAGAGAGGGACGCCTAGAAGAACGAGGCAGAAAGAAAACCACCCCATGTCTGTTGAGTACTCGAGACTGATGCAACATTGCTGAACTTCTTGTGATTCCCCTCCTTGGCTACAAATCTACTCTACGTTCAGGAAATCTGGAAGGATGGGCTAAAGAAACCATGACCCTCACCATGAGATGAGGGACCTGAAAATGTAGTATGGCAACATCTATGCTGAGTCAAGAGAAATTCAACCTGTGGTAGAGGCAAGCTCTGCCTTCCTCACCAGGAAGAATTACCTACGATAGATTTCACAGAAATGACTGTCACTGTAAAATCCTCCTCGTGTTTAAGCACTGTTCCTGCTGATGAAACGAGCAGTGCTTTTGTTCATGCATGGCTTCCCTCCGTGTGTCACAGGACCCCGAGCCTGCAGGCTCAGCCATTCTGTTGGCTCTGCCAGATGGTCCGTACGGACAGGCCCCCACTGCAGCTGCAATGCAGTTTGCTGTGCTGCAACTCCCTTTTCTGTATAAAAAAGCCACTTAAAGGCTTGTCAGGACCGGCAAAATCTGATGTTATCAAGTTACAGGCTCCCCCTCAGCACCTCCAAGCACCTCAGGTGCTTGCAGCACTACACCTCCAGGTTGTGCTTGCACACATTTCAGTGAGGGTGAACTTAGGTAATGGGAGTTTAATTTTCTCAATTCCCTGACGAAGCAGAGGCAATCAGGCAGCACTCCCAGCCACGTCACGAGTCGACTCCGCGCCCTGTGAACACACACGAGAAACACAAGCCTTGTTCATCTGCAGCAGCATAAATCAACATACATCTAATAATCCCCAGTCCCCGCTCACCAGATACTGGATGCAGAGAGACAAAACACTTCCTCCTGACATAAGCCAATAAAAGTGCAATGCCAGCCAGTTTTTGGCAGCCTGCAGTTGGAAGAGTTCTGGATAACAGGTTACCAGGGTGTGTTAGACCAGGTTTACACAGACTGACTAAAACCAACACCCCTGGCAGCCAGCAGGGATAGTGGGGTTATGCTGTCGATGTGTTTTGGCTGTGAAAACCCAAGATTGAACAAGCAATGTAGCAGCTCAGGTTAGATACCTCTGCCTCAGGCTAGAGTCAAATCTCTCCTTGGCTAAGAGAGCCTGACAATTTAACCTTTGCCTGATCTCATACATTGCTGGCTCTTAAAAAATTACAGCAGAAGAATTGTGAAAGGGTGGNGCATTAAATAACAAGACACAGGAAGGTCTGACACAGCCAGGCTGAACCTCTCCGTGGACACTCGCTGGCTTTTCCATTAGCCACAAAGAGCTGTTGGGAAATTCACACGAACCAGTCACACAAGATCCACAGAACAAGGCAGGAGTCACTGCCTTCCCCTCACCACAGAGCTGAACATCACCCAAGCCACGCTGGACCAGCGCTGCACTACCAGTGACTGGAGCCTTTACACCCTGCAACCACTAGCTGCACCTTCCTCTCCAGATCCCTTTTCCTCCTTCAAAGGCAGCAAAAATTGCACAGAACTTGGAGCTGGAAGTTTACTTTGCATGTATTACATGATTTTTCAGTAAAATCACAGAAACACTGGATACATTTAAGTTCATCAGCCAAACCCTCCTTAGATGTCTCCAGCCCCCAGGACCTCAAGCTCTCTCCTGCCTCCACACTCCTGCAGAAACACTTGCTATTCCTGCCATGTTTTGGCACACTGATGACAACTGGGATATTAATGTCCCAGGCAAAAGCAGCCAGAGCAGCAGAGAGATAGGAGTGGTGACAGGAATGCTGAAGGAAAAACTGAGTTTTGTTTGTGTGGGTTTGTTTTACAAAATAATCCAAGAAACGCTAAGGTCAGAGAACTGGTCAACTCCAGTTCAAGATACCTGTGTGGGTGATGGACCAAATCCCAATTTGGCCTGTCCTCCTGCAGATGATGTAGATCTCACTAGAGCATCTTTCCTCCTGTCCTTTGCTAAGGAGCTACATTTTGTCACAAGAGCCCCTTGGCACCCACAGTGGTGCTGACTGGCTTCTGTGGCTCACAAAAAAACCACTTGGCACTAACTGGGAGAGTGACCCAGAGGTGACACCAAGCAGCCATCAACCAGGCTGGAGCTCCAAGAGAAGAGGATTTGCAGCAGGTGCTCTAAAGCAAAGGGGTTGGAAGCAGGGCTGCACCACCCAGCACCATGGTACAAACACCGGTGTTACTGGGGCCAGAGGGAGAGCTGACCTTAATTCTAAAGACCAGGTGGATAACAAAACTCCAAATTCAAACAGCTCTGTGCTTCAAATTAAGGTTCAGCTAATTGTTGATGCAGCAACTCAATGATCTTAATTAACTGTGCTCCAATTTTCAAGCTTAGGGAGGTTGCAGACAGCAAAGGATGCTCCCCCCTCCAATAAGATAAGAAGGGAATAAAGAAGAGGGAGCAGCGCAGATGCTGTTGATGTTTTGGGGAGATCTGTGTGCTCGAGGTTGATGAGCAGTTGTCAGTGTCCTTTCTGTGTCAGCAGCAGATAAGCTGGGAGCAGAACACTGCAGGCAGCTGATAGCAGCAATTCCCAGATCAAGGCTCGTGGGGGCTGAGGATGCAGAGCAGGAAAGATTTCCTGGAGAAAACAACTTGTGACGCTGAATGGTTCTGAAGTTTGTGAAAAGTGCCTTGAGCCTACTCTATACAAACATGTCACTGAGATCATCTTCTCATCCTAGAGAACAGCTTTGTTTTCAACGGAAAGCGGCATCTCCCAAGTTCAAGCCCAAATTTTTTTCAAATGTAATTAAATTTGCCAAATACAACTCTTCAACCGTGGCTTAGAATGTCAGCTACTTACAAACGTGCAAGTTTGTTCTGGAAAACATCACAAATCCTGTGCTGTCACCCCATACATCGCCCTCATCAATAAAGGACATCAACTTCATTAAAATAAACAAGAAAAAACTCCAGCTTTAAAACAAAGCAGTCACTCATGAACTGTCTGGAGGTTTACATGGGAATGTAGGTGACTGGAAGGACTTACCCACCTTTAATTTCTTAAGCCTCTTAAAAAAACCCACAACTGTTATGCAAAGAGCTACAAACCGTTAGTTTACAAGGAAAATAGAGAGACAGAGCTCCCAAGCCTCAAGCAGGACGAGTGTCCCCAGCCAGCTGGGCCATAGAGGGGCTCTGCCTTTCAGATAGAGCATCAAACCCATTTCTGGGTAATAGCCTTGTAATTTAGATATCAAACCCAGGCCAATGAGGGCCCAGCAGCCACAATCACCACGTTTTTAGCCATCCAGCCTAGCACAGAAACCTTCCTGTAATCCGCTTTCCTAGCACATTATCTTTAATCACAGGCATAATAGATACTCAATTTGAGCCTTCAGCTGCATTTTCTTCCTTGTTATTCACAGTGCTGTATTTTCCTCAGCAAGAAACAATTTTCCCCCATTTCATTTTGCATTGATCTGCCTCAAAGAGGGTGTTTTAAGGTTTTAATAGCCCTATGTGGAAGCCCCTGGTCAGTAATGAAGACACAAACTCAGGGTTTTTACCCAGAAAATCGAATTGCACAAAGCAACTGCTAAGAGAGAACCCACTTCCTTTGTTCTCCTGCGGCCAACATCCCCTGAAATCTGAGTTATTTGCAGCCATTTGCCAACATTCAGGAGCCCAAATCCCACCATCAAGAGCTGCTCCAGCATGGGCAGAAGCTGTTCAATCTGATGCTCTCTCAGAGTTCGGTGACCACCCAAATGCTTCGTTACCAGAGGCCTGGGCTTCACCTCTTTGCTCTGGAACCTCCTCCAGTCCTTTCTCAACAAGCAACCTCTTTTAGCGGTATCAGGAGTCTCAAACTGTTTAAAAAGAAAGTTGCCAAAACATGAAATTAATCCAGGCTGTGTAAATACACAGCTTCCCCCTAATTGACTCTTTAAACGCACCTGTGTCAATGCCGGCACCCAGCGATGTATCAGCTTGCAGCGCTGAAAGGTCTGTCCCCCCCCAGAGGCAGCTGGGCTAACATTTCATAAATTACAATCATGTTTTCCTTTTCTGTTAATATTTTCATTCCAAAGGTCATTTACCACACACACACACTCTCTCACAAAGCAGGGGAAGGTGGAGGGAGCTGCTTGATTCCCAGAGACAGGAGTCAGTCACTCCGTTAATCGTAAGATGCAAATCTACAGTCTTACTACAAAGGTATTTCTATCTGCACTTGCCCAGAAAGAGCTCCGTGCTCTGGATCAGCTTGTGTCTGACACCAGGCTCTGGCAGCAGGTGCAAGGCACCTCTCTACACATGCTTTGGGCTACTGAAGGTCTCAGACCATCATCAGCCTGCTCCAGGGGACGGTGTCCCTGACCAGAGCAGGGGGTTGGAAGGAGTTTTTAATGTCCCTCCAACCCAGTCCATTCTGGGATCTCTTCTGAAGCTCAGTGCTTCGGTTGGGCACCCTCATCCCACACTAAGGCAACCAAGCTTCAGTCACCGGGAGCTGGTGCAGCCAGCCTTGCTCAGGTCTCACAGGGGATCTCTCGTTTTTCCGGGGAGGCAAAAAGGACCAGGCTACACAGCAGCCATGGATCAACATCCCAAAAGTGATGGGAGTTCTGAGCCTGCCCCAGCCTGAACTGGGGTCTCTGACAAGGGGTGCTTGATCCCAGGGAACCAGCAATTACCTGAGCAGTGTTTGGGTGCAGAGAGCATGGTTTCTACACACAGATCTGAGAGCCTTCAATGGTTAATGCCCTTTCTGAAATTTCTAAGGAACATAATATTTTCTCTATTATCATATTAGCCTGAGAAGGTTTGTGTGCCCCATCCTAGAGGGTGTCAGGAGCTTAATATTAATTAAATAGCAGATTTAAGGTTATTTCTCATAATCACAGCTGTGATTTAAATTATTGCTTGATGATATTCTACTTTGGCCCGCTCGCTGCTTTTGATTGATTATTTGCATTTGCTGGTTTATAACATCCATGCATTGCTTCAGACAGAGGCATCTTTTTTGATTCTAACTGCATTATATTCTCTGGTCAGATGATGGATTGGAGTTCCCAGCATACCACAAACACCAGCCCGTCCTTGCCAGCATGATATGTATCTGTATTCCATACTCACTCCTCAGCGTATCCTGTATTCAATCATCCTTATATTCATTTCTCCTGATATTATTATTATTATTAGCCTTGGGGAACTTGTTTTATAGGCTATTTAGTTTGAATTAAGCATCTATGCCAGTCACTTCTTGTTTCCAGAAGAGCACAGATGATAAATGGTAGGATTTATGCCTGGACTCTGCTTTGGACTAGTTCCCATATTTATTTATATTTAAGTATTATTACTATTAGAAAAACAACGTTGCCAGAACCTTCCATGCACACATTTTACAGGCTTGTTAGTGGGCTCATGAGGCACAATTGGAAATTGCATTTTCTTCCTACCAACTTTCTGGTTTAATCAAATATGCTCTCAAGACAACGAGCTCTTTTGCCATTTTTCCGCCATAGAGCTCACTGCCACTTTCCAAACATAAATTCCTTGACTGACCAAGATATTGATTATATTTCCACCACATTTTGTCTTCATTTTAAACTGTCTACACATTGAGATCTATTGAAATTTTAATTAATTTTTAATTAAACACACTCGGTTATTTAGGAACAATTGAATGTCTAGACATCTTACTTGGGACAAGTGTTTGACCATCCTTTCTCTGAGCTTTAACGAGACCAAATCAGATAAGCACACAGTCAAATGACCACGTGTGCAAGTTCTGATGGAATATTCAGACATATAATCCAATGTTCCCCCACACTCAGTGCAGCTGTGTTAGATTTTAGTGCTCTATCCCCTTCCCACAAGTTCTGCAGCAAAGCACACTGCAGATGACACAATGCTCAAAGTGTTGCCCATTATCCCTCCACTTTCTCATCCCACAAATGAATCACAGAAACGTCCCTGGGGATTTTGGGAGTAGCTGGCATCCCTTGTGACAGGGGGAACGCTCTATTGCCTGCTCTCTGCTCCCCTTTGAAGCAGGAGTGAGTCACCGTCCCCTATTTTTGGCCTGGAGTCCGTGTTTCCCTCTCACACTGCTGAGATGGGCCAGGCTGCAGAAGGACAGCACAGGGGATGTCACTCCCCTGCCCTGCCCCTGGTGAGTGCACAGACACAGTGACTTCTCCTCCTGTGAGTCACAATTCAGGGTTCTCTCCAGGGGTTTGTGTGATGTTTTTGCTTCAGTTTCCAACTGACACTAAAAAATCCCTGCATTTACCCCCTTTCTGGAGGCATTTGCTGCACTGTGACAGCCTTTGGCACAGCGGTGTCACACGCCATCAGCCAGAGCCATACATTAGTCAGCCCTGCTCTCCCAAAATAGAAGTGAGCAGCCTGACGCATGCAAGAGGATTATGAAACTGTTTTGTCACATCTGCACTGGGAGATTAAAAGCTGACAAATGATTATCATCATGGAAATGGGTTCTCCAGCAAGGTGAAGATTGGAAACAGCTGGGACGCCACCACCAGAGCTGAACACTGTCAAGACTGGCAGATTATCTCCTGACTCCATTTTTACATACAATTCCAGCTACCTGACCAGAAATTAAGGCAGGGAAGCCTAAAATAAGGTACAATTCTATTTTTCAGACAGAAGTTTTCCTTCAGTATGCAACTGGCAGGATATTTGGGAAGGAAAATCAAACAAAGAAATCACATCCCTCCAAACCCAGACAGAAAGCAAATCCTCTGTGAGCCAAAACAGGCAAGAAAAACAAGCACCCACAGTCAAAGGCTTTGCCTGGGAATGTTACTATGAATTAAGATGATAATTCTTGCTCTCTACAAATCTGTGAGAAGCACATCTAAGCAAAATGAATCCCCAGACGCTGCAGAATGGCTTTAAACCAAGGGAATAAAAAAAGCAGCCAGGGAGCAGCCAGCAATGCAGGCTCTGGTCACCTGATGTAGCAGCAGGCATCCCTTCTCCTCACACTGAGACAAACCCGGGAGCCCCTGGTCAGTGCCCTGCAGCCAAACCATCAAGAGATGACTCAGGAATGGCTTTGAGAGCAGAGGCATCCTTGAGGATAGGACTGCAGGAGGATGAGGCATAACACATTCTCCCTACTTAATCCTGGCCTGTGTAAGCACATTTCTTATGGTAGCTTTAAAAAATAAAGCCCTTGAACCAGCAGAGAAGGGAAGTGTGTCCCTGTGGGTCACATCTGCATCCTGCTGCAGGTGCTCACACGAGCTCAGGCCCACGGCCAAGGCAGCGTGTGAGCACTGAGCAGGAGCAGAGGAGAGGATGGGAGCTCAGGACCCGTCACTTTTCTGTCTCATTACCCTGCCAGCTGCAGCACTCTCATGGAAGGGATACTTGCCCAGAGTCCTGATTCATTGGGTCAGAGAGACCATGGGCTTTAGGACAGGAGTGAGGAAGAAGGCAGGGGTGAAGATATTTTTATGCCTGACCTTCCTTAGAAGGTCGGGAGCTGGGGTTTGTTTCTTTGAAGATCCAGGTCTTGGTCTCAGGCACAGCCTCAAAGTGCTGCAGCACTGAGAGAGAGCCCCACGCTGCAGCAGGCTCCTGGCAGGACCTGTGGCCCCCTGGAGAGAGGAGCCCGTGCTGGGGCAGGACTTGTGACCCCGAGGGGGTTCAGGCTGGAGCAGCCTGTTCCTGAAGGGCTGCACCCCGTGGGAGACCCACACTGCAGCAGTTCATGGAGATCTGCAGCCTGTGGGAAGACCCAGTGTTGAAGAAGTTCATGGAGAACTGTCTGCCGTGGGAGTGACCCTGTGATGGAGCAGGGGAGGATGGTGAGGAGTCCTCCCCTGAGAAGGAAGGGGCGGCAGAGTCAGTGTGTGATGAACTGACCACAACGCCACTCCCTGTACCACCGTGGGGAGGAGGGAAAGAATTCAGGAGTGAAGCTGAGCCTAGGAAAAAGAGGGGGTGGAGGGAAGGTATTTTTAGGATTTGTTTGTGTTTGCGATTACTCCACTCTGATTTTGTTGGCAATAAATTTAACTAATTTCTCTGAGTCAAGTCTGTTTTGCCTGCAGTGGTAACGGGTGAGAGACTTCTCCCTGCCTTGATCTCAACCCACAAGCCTTTTGCTATATCTTCTCTCCCCTGTCCAGCTGAGGAGGGGAGTGATGGAGCAGCTTTAGGGAACAGCTGGCACCCACAGCCAGGCTCGACCCACCCCAGCTCACACCATCATTCACACAACCTCTGGGTACAGCATCACCTGCAGCTCCAGTGTCACCCCAACCACCACTGAAGCCTCTGTTTCAAATCAGAAATTCCACAGGTAAGTCCATCAACAGGCAAAAGACTCAAGATTTCGGTGCAGCTCGTCCTGCCAGGCTGGAGGAGGGGAAGGTCAGTGTGGGAAGCCTGTTCAGAAACAATTCATCTACCCAGGCCCTGCAGCCTGCACTTGTGAGATTTATTTAAAGTACCCAGACACAGAAAACACCTCATGAATTCCTAAGGGCTCACGGTGTCAGCTTCTAATAAGTGAGCACTCAGGAACATTAAGGAAAAAGTTATGACTTTTAAACAAACATTCAAGCTGAGCACCTGATTTATAAATGTTCTGTTTAACCAAAATAAAAGCAGAAGCAGCTCAGCTCCCTGGCCAGCCACATCCCAAGCTCCAGCTGGGTGGGAATGGCAGCGACAACCTCCCTGCTCAATTACAAATATGTCTGTTGAGTTAGATAACACTTTAATCAGGCTCAGTATTTTGATTATCCAGGAAAAATCCACAGCACTTCATACTCCACAGAGAGCAAGGGGTGTCTTTCTACCAGGAGTAATCTGAAAGGAAACTTGACCAACAGAAACCAATTTTCCAATCCTTGCGTACTAACACCAGTCTGAATATTCCAGCTTTTTGAAGCGTATTTACATTTTGAACCTGCTGCCCTGAACATGGGATATGCAGAAGAAAAGCCCTTCCTGAGCTGGAGAGCCCAAAGTTCCCACAAGCAGAGCAGGACACAAAGCAGAGCAATTCAGCTCAGTTCTTCTACATGTTCCGTGTTTCAAAAGGAGATAATAAAACCTAAACCCATCGAAATCTCTGCCTGAATATCCACAGAGGGAAGCAGGAGATACGTGGATGTTGCTACACATTCCACTTGACCTGATCCGTGTCCCACGTGGTTTGTAAAAGGTGTTTTCAACAAATACTATTAACTCACTTTGTTTCCCACAAGGTACTGATTTCCAATATTTTTAACATGTCCTTTGAAACCCTCTGTGATGTTTGTATTTATTACTTGAGTAGATTGGAGGTCTCAGGTGCAAAAACCCGCCTGGGGCTACGTGTCTCCTTCCACCATGGACTTGATTAAAGGGAAAATCCAGACCAATATGTAGAAGAACAATTTTACTGTTACAAGAAAACAGTTTGGATGAAAGAGGATCAGAATTTTCTCCCTTTTGCCATATATAGCTCCAAATTTTCGCTTGCTTTCAATAGTTTGGTGGGGAAATATTGATCATAAGAAGATTTTGTTTTCCAAATGAGCCTTGAATTTGTCAGACCCAAGAGCCATGCTATTCTCTGTGTTCCTCTCTGATCGTGCCTGGGTCCTTTGAGCTTTCTTCCCCACAAAATCTGCCATCCTGCCTTATTTATTATTGACCCGTCACAGTTCGGAAACGCAGTTTAAAATAAATGAGCCTGAATGCCATGGCCATGGAGTTATTAAACTGCCTGGCATTGAGGAAATTGCTTTTCATAAACATCCTGAGCTCCTATGGCTTTTTTTTCCCTAAAGTGCTTAATACAGTGAGAGCCCGAGTTAATCTGAATCAGTCTTCAAACTGAATTGTTAATAAGAAGGGAAGATGTATTATTGTTCAATATTGAAAGGCTGAAGCCAGAGGACAGAGCAGAGAAAGGAGTTTTCTGTGTACAAATAACATTCTTTGTACCCGCTGTCACTTGACGCACAAGCTGATCAGTGACAGGAAATGCCCCCACATTCTCAGCAGGTGAGGCCACAGAGAGGGTGTTCATTTAATCTCTCCTCCACTATGGATCCCAAATCCCAACGCCAGTACCAGCACCCTCCTGCTGTTACCTGCTCACCCTGGCAATACAGGCAGTAACAGGTGAAAAAAGAATAAAACAGTAATTTCCACATTACTCTATGGGACCACAGAAGCACAATAAATATCCTGTAGTTGTTAATTCCCTGTTAATCTTTCCAGCTGGGAGCCCTCAGGCATGCACTGTCTGTCCTAGGCACCAGAGAGGGGTGCACAAGGGTAGGTGCAAGTCCACACAAGTTTTTGGAAAGCCAGATACATCATCCAGATAAATGGCACATGGAGAAGGTGAATTCCTCTACACAGCCACCAAATCTGGACAGATCCATTAGGGACTCTCTCAAGATGTCTGGGCAACCCAGCTCCTCTTTCAGGGCAGAGTGACTCTCCCCCACTGCTCTTACTGCACAACACACACCAAACCCGAAGTCTGAAAAAGCTCTTTGAGCCCTTTCTATGTGAAGCAGCCAGAGCTGCAGCAGGACAGGGAGACCACGGGATGCCCTGCCCTACCTGCACACTTGGCAATCCCACTCAGATCTAGGATTTGTTTCTTACTTGCACCATATAATCATGCTGCCCTTCAAAATAGGCCTGGGCAGCCTCTGTTTGCCTCAATCTCAACATCTCGGCATCCTGACAGGAGCAGACTGATGAATCTCTTTCCTATCCTTACATCCAGTGCTCCCTCACAGCCTCACAGGTATTGCAGGTTTGTAGTTTCTTTGAAGTCTGACCAATTCTCCAGCCTGACAAGGAGATGCAGCAGCAGCAGAACTACACCCTTTCTGCACTTTACTCTCCGAACAGGGCTCAGAGGAAAGAGGGACCATGGTCACCCTCCTCACTTGTAGTAACCAGTGTGGTGCCAAGGAGGGCTCCCTGGAGATGCCTTTATGTTGGGCCTGAAAGGAGCAATGAAATTTCTAATACTCATCCCATTTCAACCCCAGCAGGACAAAGGGATGAAAACCAGCACTGAAAACCCAAACAAAACCTGGACTGTCTTATCTTCATTTACCTTGTGAGTTTGCACCCACACGATGCTAAAACAAGGCCAACACCAGCTGCCACCTCCTTAAGAGATGTTAAACTTAAGCGAGTCCTCCATCAGCAGTGAATTCCTGTTTGAAATGCCTCTAAATTGAAGAAAATGAGTATTTCTTTTTCCGGCGGAGCAGCGGCCCGGTCCCCCAATCGGGGTTGCTACGCAACCGCCTCCTGCACATGGCTGATAACACTCCCGGCATTATTTCCCCGCCTGACTGCACCGTCAGAACAAAGCCCGGCTAATGAAGCTTTCAGATGCTCCTGGCTCTGCCTTTGACGGCTCAACACGGGCTTTCCCTGCTCGTATGTGACAGTCACAGCAGCGACTCGCTGTCCCTTCCAGCCAGGGGTGCTCCGGAGAGCGATGGAGGAGAGATGCCCAATGGAGAGCCATGGACAGCACTGGGGAAGAGAAAAGCAGCCCCTAAAATGGAGAGCAGCCACGGCTGCCGCAGAACCAGGCAGCGATGCCCAAGCCCTCTGCAATGCTGAGCCATCAGTGTTACAGGTCAAGCCAGACACTCCCTGGTTCCCATTTATCCATCTGCCCTGATACCCTTATCACACCTCACTGCTGCCTGCAGGTGTGGGGACAGCGAGGATGAACGTCCTCTGGCCTATACAAAAAGGGCCAGAATGAAGACAACTCTCCAGGTTAAGCAGCTCAGTCCCTTGAAGCACTTTCAGATCATTTTTTCAACAATCTCTTGAAATAAATGTGACTGTGATGGTCTCACACAGCATGTGTAGGCAAACCTAGGTGAGCTGGCATAGGAAGAATAACCACTGGTGGCAGGAGCACCAGCTTCATCCTCCTGAAAGACCTGAGGCTGAAACAGACCCATTTCTTGGTGCTACCTCCACACACCTTATGAGCACTGCCAGCGATGCCCGCTTTCCTGGGCAGCCTGTTCCACTCTTTCAGTGAAGAAATTTTTCCTATTCTCTAATTTAAACTTCCTCTGGCACAACTTGTGGCCATTTCCTTTTATTTTGTCACTTGTTACCTGAGAGAATAGACCAACCGCCACCTGGCTACGTCCTATCCAGTAGTTGTAAAGAGGGATAAGGTGCCCCTTGAGCCTCCTTTTCTCCAGGCTGAGCACCACAAGCTCCCTCAGCTGCTCCCCATATTGTGCTCCAGACCCTTCCCCAGCTGTAGCAGATCCACCCTTTACCAGCTCATTTTCCAGGAGGGCAGAACACAACAAAACAGAGCATTTCCTGGGCCCTCCAGCATCTCATCTTCTTCACGCGTTGGGGATCACCCTCAACGCATCCGTGGATGTGACACAATCCTGGCGTGGCCAGGCAGGGAGGGTGAGTGACAACACATGCAGTGTCAGCTTGCCAGAGTGCACACACACACCACAAAATCTTCAAGAGGGACAAATTCCTGTAGCCACATGCTTTTTAGACAGCACATGGCTCTGGAAGAAGAGCTGGGGACAAACATTTCCCACACCAGAGAGCTGGGAGGATTCCTGGGGCTAAAAGCACAGGTACCCTCAGACACCGAGGCAACATGAAGAGCAGCACCTGGGGAGTTGGAGAAGGCAACATCTGCTCAGCTGAAGACAACCTGAGCAACCAGTCTTACTCTCAAAGACATAAATTCTGCAAACAGCCTGCCAGGAGCCACAAGCGAGCCCAGCACCCAGGAAACCCAGCACAGCCCTGCTCGAGGGGGCGGTTATAACCAAACAACCCACCTGGCTGCTCACCCGCCGTGACTCTGCCTCTCCGGGCTGAGCTGAGCAAAGTGCAGCGTGGGCGCTTTTTGCTGGAGACAAAATTGCCTAACAAGAGACAATTATGTGACATTACCATTAAAAGCAGCGTGTGACAAAAAAGCTCTAAGCCTGTGTATCCTGAGGTCTGCGAACCCCTTTCTCTACTTTTGTGCTAAATAGGTCTCATTTAGCCCATTTGTTCTGTCCCAGCCAGGCAAAGCGAAAGTAGGGTTGATCGATTCGCTAATTACAGTAATTTTATCTTAAATAGAGACAGCTGAGCGTTCATCAAGTCACAACTCCGCCTGTTACCGAGAGCCCTACCCCCTGCTCAATAATTAGAGGTAATAAGTGGCTCATAATAAATGCAACCCACAACAACGCGCTCCGAGAGTGCGGCGCAGGATCAGGAGGGCTATTAGGGAACCCCCAGGTCTATTTCTCCTTTTGAAGGAAACAATGTAAAATCTTTAATTGTCTCTCTTGAAACCCTGAGACAGCTCTGCCAGTTTGTTATGAGTAAAAGGTAATTATTCCACTTTATGGCTGCTCTAGTGTCCAGAGAAGGCTTAACCAGAGTCATCAGGGCAGGTAAGAGTGACTCTCTCCTCCTGCACTCACTGGACGCATACAAAAAGCTGAGGTGGGAGGTAACACCAGTGGCTTATGGATAACCACCCTCCTTGGGAGTTTTAAAACTCTGGGTAAGGCTTAAAAGATTAGGTTTCAACACAAGTCACAAGCAGTCCGTGCTCAGTTTCCGTGCTTCCATCCACACACACGGACAAACAAGAAGTATATTCAGTACTGAGGGCTCACCTCACCCTTCCAGCACAGAAAGGGCACGCTGGCAGAAGCTGAAAGCAAGCAAAAACCAACCTTTCATCCTCATCCTGCACAGGATAGGGAATTTCTGAAGCAGGTTTCTACTACAGCCTGCCAAGAGCAAGGTTTAGGATGAGCGAGGACAGCAGAGCTCGTGTGCACCTGTGTCTCTTCCAAACCCTGAAAAACAATCGAAACTACCCACAATGGTACACCCACACCCTCCATTTCTGTGGGGTTTCTTCCTCTTTTCCTGCTTTATCCCTTAGGTAATTACCCCTGCAACTTCACCAGCTAGAAAAGTGCAGACGGCCAAGACAGTCACAGAGATGAAAACATCACCGCTTCAAATTCCCTTCCAAGGACTAAGGAGAGAAGGAACACCTTCCTCCACTCCCATTCTTCGGGTCAGTCCCTGGCCAGAGCTAGATAGCAGAGTTAAGTGTGGAGGGAAAGGCTTCAACCCCTTGAGCTCAGCAGATGCTGCCAGGTCCAGGTGCTGGGGAGAAGGACTTTGGCAGGGGAGGTCACCATCCCTCGCTGTGCTGGGGAACCACAACCAACACAAAGCTGCTCTGACAAAGAGTGTCTGCCACCACAAACAACAAAAAGAAAAGCATACAAACCTGAGATTGGAGGGACTAGAGACTGCCCAGGCCATTTCCCAGCTGGTAAATCAGTGCAGCTGCACATTTGCTTTTCCGGTGACTTAAAATACTGAACTTCAGCCTCTATTTTCCCCACCACAAGGTGAAGACGTGCAGCCCTGAGGTGCAAACAAGAGCAAACAGGATTTGGAGAGAACTTTAAAGTTCCATTCTCTCAGCATGCAAAACCACAGATGTCATTTGTCTTGTTTCCAGCACTGGGGAGTGCACGAGGGTAAAGAACTAGATTTAATCAAATGCAGTTGTGTTTTATTTACAACAATATTTGCTGCCGCTTACTTTGCTCCAGGAAGTGCATTTACTTGTGGCATTTCCCTCCAAGAGCTGAAGCTTCACTTGTTCCTGTGAAGACTGTATTTTCGCAAATACTTTTTCCTAAGGCAAACTACTCTTTTTTAAAAATTATTATTGTTATTTTGATATTTCAGTTCCGCTTCATCCACAACTATGTCTAACCAGCATTTGCAAGATTCTTTTATGCTCTGTCCCTTATCTCAGCACAACATACAGTTGCATTCGGAATAAATCCTGGGCTTCTGTTCTGAGCAGGGGAGAGCTGTGTAATGATCAGTCACAAAAGCCCCCGGGGATGGGAGAGATTAGCACTTTGATACTGCTGAAGATGAATAGGTGGAATGAGTTTGATAAACTGGTGTTTTCCTCAGATAATTGCTCTGGAAGCTTTTTGAAGCTGCTTGAATCCTCCTCCCCCTTTCTTTTTGTGTCTGGGTAGGAGAGCAAGGCCTGCTTTTCCACCAGCACTGCTGGACAGGCTGCTGCTCTGTTTTTAAACAGCTCACAGTGGATTTATGCCACATTTCATCACTATTGAGCACTAAAGTATTAGTCGTGGTTTAACCAAAGACCCAGGTTGGATTACAGCTGTTCTTGGCCCGTGTGGCTGGTCCAGCACCCAAATCACTGAGCAGGGCTGAGGGGATAGGAAGGAGATTTCTCATGGGCTATGGACACATTTCCTCAAGATCAAATCTTGAACAACTGCTCCTCTTCCTTCAGAAGTCACTAATTGTTGGTACTCACCTTCAGCTCCCATCCACCTTTCTCTGGGCTTTTTATACCCAACATCAACCTCCTCTTCCTCCTCCTGGATCGTCCTTCTGCAGCAATCCCACAGGATCATCCAAAGAGGAACTTCTCCTGGAGCTGTAACACAAAACCCTTGCCCAGGTAACCCTTCCTTCAGATCCCAGGTACATCCCTCTTCAGGCACGAGGCAAGTCCTGCTGCATTCACAGATGTGGTGCCACCTTTGAACTTGTTCTCAAGGACTAATGAAAATGGAGCCAAGAGATTTTACTGTATTTTTATTGCTTCACTGAATAAATGAAATTTAAATACAGAATTAAAAATTCGTAAAAAATAAAAAGTATTAAAAGCCAGCCTTCAGAAGTGGGTTGCACATCAGTGGCTGAAAAATTTACACTTACTTTTTGATACAAAGATTGAAAAAAAAAATTTTAAAAGCATATCCATCATCTGGAAAGAGCTGGTTTTTTTTTTTCTTTTTTAAAATTTCCTTTCATATTGAAGACCTGATATTCATCTCATGAGAATCTCCCACCAACCTTGTTTTTCACAGCACTGATTCACATTGTTTGGTGTCCAAAAAGCCCCATTCATTTGTAGTTCACAGCAGCAGTGATGTAGTCTTGACCTCTCAGTAGATACAAACCAACATATGAGAGGTGGAAAAACACAGCACTGTGTGATTGCAGGGTGCAATTCAGCTTGCAAAGGATCTTTGAGCTCACACCAACACCCTTCTGGGCTGGGTACTTCTCAGGGTATCACATCTCTGGCATTGGCTCTTTGCCATCTTTACTCCATCACTGCCACAAAGAATTCCGGAAGGGATGTTCAATAGGTACCTTTGGTTTTTAATGCCCCGTTTTAAAGCAGCTTGATCTTTTCAGAGACACAAATCACCCATCCTCAAGGAAAAGAATCAGGCTCTTTTAGGCACAATTTAGGCCCTATAAAAGAGGCACCTCAAGAATTGTTGACATTTGGGTCAGGGTTGAGAGGTTCTGTTACAGGTCCTTAAGAAGACATCTGTGAAGGTGATCCAGCCAGTCAATGCATCTGCGTCGTCTCAACCAAAAAGAACAGACAGGCTCTCTAATATATGGATAATTTTAAGATATCACCACCACTCACGCAGTATTCACAACAAGCTGGAAAGAATATGGACTGTGGCTCACCTGCTCCTCAAGGATCTTAACCACCGAGAGGATTTAACCACACAGACAGACTAATCATAGAGTGAAGCACCTTTACAACAGAATCTAGGAGTCTGAGATAACGAGTAAGGAAAGCTACACATGATCCTGGGGAGAAAAAAAGGAGAGGAGGGAAAATTCAGATTGCAGTGGAAACAAACTCCTTTAACGAAAGAAATAATACTGGAGATTGTCACTAGTGCAGCTATGATTTGGCAAATGAAATACTTTGAGTATACACTTGCAGGGCAGCCCTGCTTCTGCCACACGAATAAATATCCAACCGTGCTTAAAAACAGGATTTACAGAAAGACGTCCGAATTTCCGGACAGGCTGAGTGTTCCACCCCTGCCACTGCACAGCGGGGTCCCTCACGTGAGGTATTTCAGCATCTCCACAGAGGAAAGCAACACTTCTGCACTCCTCTCCACAGGCACAGTCCTCTTGGAGCCAAGGCTGGGTGATGATGATGAGGATGATGATGATGATGCAGCAGCAAGGTGTGAGGGTTGTCTCTCCTCACGCCCCCCAGCCCACAGAGGCCACGCTGTGCTGAGTGGGATGGAAATGTGCAGCCAGAGCAGTGAGGGCTCAGCTCAGTTCAGCCACCTCACATCTCGGGGAAGTTTGTGGACTTTTGAACAAACACAATCACACAAAATCTTCCACAAAGAAGTTCAGTTCACGTGGCCAGGTCAGATTACCATCCTCACATTAACTTCAGGATATTTCTCCATTGTCTGTTGATATATAGGCTGTCCATCAAAATAAATGCATGTTTTGCCCTCATCAGGAGCAATTTGGGTTTGCATTACCAGCAGAGCTGCATGGGACAGGCATCTCTCCTGTCACACTGCACATCTCAAAGGCTGCTGTATTTTCCATCCCTTTTTCCAAGGAAAGTTATTCTCTTGTGTTGCGTATAGGTATTTAACTGCAGACATGAAATACAGGATGTTGGTGTCACATCCCACATGGCCTTTTTGGGAACATCCTTTTTCATTCTTCAAAGAACATAACAGGAGCTTAATAGTGAAGCCCAGCATCACAAACTCTTCTGGTGATGTGCCGCAGGCACCAGGGACCTTACCAAAGGGATGCCCTTAGTACCACTGCAGCATTTGACTGTGGCTTCTCCAAAAGAAAGAGCAAATCCAGAATACACAAATACACATATTCAAGATGATCCTTCTTCTCTTCCATCTGTGTTGCACAACCACTGTAGCTTTGCCTTCAGGGTTTGTTTTGGGGGGGTATTTTGTTTAGGAACAGTCATTCCCCCCACAAATTCTGCTACACAATGATAATCCCTGCTTGTTTCCAACACCTCTGTTAATACAGAGGTTACTGTGCTCTCACTGCCAGCTGCCGTGGCAGCAGTTAATAAAGGTGCTTTTCCTTCAAAGAAGCAAGCAGTATCTGCTCTGACACTACAACAGGAAAGTCTCTATTTCCACACCTTCCAAAAACTGCAACCAAGCGCTTTGTTTTGCTCACGTGTTCCTTAGAACATCCGAGGATAAGATGGGTTTTGCTTAATTATCCACTCAGCATGGGGGTTGATGTGGTACAAGTCCAAGAGGTAAGTGTCTGGGTCCAGGCAATGTTCACCTGTTAAAACAAGACATTCAGAAAAAACCCACATTTTTTTATATCCTTAGTCCTGCAGTTGCTAGATTTGGTTTTTTGTTTGCTTTTGCCCCCACATAAAAACTAGCATTTGTTCACATTCATTTCAATATTACAACCATTCAGAAGCATTTCCACAAATTTGAAGTAATGGCTTTGAGAGGAAAGAGGGTAGACGTACAGTAGATATTAGGAATAAATTCTTCACTCTGAGGGTGGTGAGGCACAGGTTGCCCAGAGAAGTTTTTTAACTCCCCCCTAAAAGAAGCTAAGCATAAAAACTGGATATCAGAGTCATTCTTTTCAGCTGCCATTAGTACTTACCAATATTGCCTCCCACTTCATACAGGAGCAAGTTTGTGCACTCCATGGAGTTGTTACTGCAGAAAGAAAAACGTTGAAGTTAAATCTCTGCAAAGACAGATTAGGCAGCTTAGTAAGGTTTCTTCCAAAAGAGCTGTTTGTGTTTCAGGGGCCAGCAATGGTCAAAGAGGCCATGGTACAGACACCTTGCTGATCCTCCTGCACAGTGCAGGACACCCAAAATTGGGAAAAAAAAAAAACCAAGGCAAGGTGTTGATGAGACAGCAGCTGACCCACATCCACCACTTCCCCTCCCCCCTCCTCGTCTGGACACCTCCTGGGACACAGGAGAGGCACTGCCACGTTACCTGCTAAACACAGT
The DNA here is from genome assembly GCA_013397725.1 of Rhagologus leucostigma. Taxonomy (NCBI): domain Eukaryota; kingdom Metazoa; phylum Chordata; class Aves; order Passeriformes; genus Rhagologus; species Rhagologus leucostigma. The sequence continues at coordinate 1,183,652 of VZTD01004927.1, forward strand.
CTGCAGGAACTGTGACAGAGGGGGGCAGGAACTCTCCTGTTCCTTTTTTGGGTTATTTTGGCAATTCGCCACAGGAGCACAGGAGAGAATTGCAGGGTTTATTTTAGGAAATCCCTACATTAACATAGGCGCGCTGGAATTATTACTCCGGGCAAATAATACAGGGGGTGCTTTTCTGCAGGAGAGCTGGAGGGGGCTGTCCGTCAGGGTCAGTGCTCCTGCCCTTTCCCTTCCCTTCAGCAAGGCCGCTGGAGTTCACTCGGTGTCCAGCAGCCCAGAGGGGAGCACTGCCCTCCTGACAGCCTGAGCACTGAGTGGAATCACTCAGGGAGCTCAAATTTGCCTTCCCCATCCAACACCATTTCCTAAGCTTAGAACAGAGGAGCAGAGAACAGTCTCTCCTCACGACTCACTGTGCTGCCACCTCACCTCTACCTCAAGACAGAAAAACAGCAGCTAGACCACTTAGTTTGGTTTTTTTTCTTTTTTTTCAGCAGAGAAAAAGCCGTTTACCACTTGAGGAGGTTGACAGTGTTAACAATATTCCACCCATTCTGGCACAGGTTCTTCTGAAACTGCCTCAAGACATCAGCAACCCTGGTTGCATTGTTCAAGTGCACCTCCAGAGAGTCCTTCAGGAGGAGTGATGCGTGGACTTTCACAATCTTGGAAGGCTGAACAAGGCAGGCAAAAAGAAAAAAGTGCTTACAAAAAGACCCTGTTATCAGTCAAAACATCAATTTTCAAAACAGAATGGAGAGTGTGAAGAATTAAACCTATCCAGACAGCTGTTCAGGGAATTCAGGCTTGTTTCTTACACACATAGTACAGGTTGAAAGCTTATGGAAGCACCAAGGTGAGCATCATGAATAAATCATCAGTGCTCCGGTGTTGTGGCCACGAGAGGAGCCCTGTGCTCTCTATCAGCGTGTGCTGGTGCTCTCTGCTGTTCAAACCCGGCACTGACGCTAGCGCGGATGAAAATAGCATTTCAGAAGAAATTTTGACGAACTGTTTTGTACAAGTGTGAATGACTCCTCTGAAATTCATTTAAATTACTCGGAAAGGAATTCAGAGATCTGGATTGCAGGCTACTGAATTCCAGAAAGGTCCTTTCCAAAGAAAGGAAGCACCAAGTGATGTGCCATCTTAACAGGCATTATGGAGCAAAAAGAAAATTAGGCAGCAGCCTAAATTTATGCTTTAAGTTCATGAAAATAAGAGTGCCTTTATCACAGCAGACGTATCTGTGCCAACACATGGGACAGTCAGAGCAGTATGAAGTTTGCTCTTCACATGGGGAAAAACAAACGTTTCTGCTCCTGATCTCTTCCCTCCTCACCTGCTTTTAACCAAGTGTTTTGTAGCCTGAAATGTATTTAGTGCTCCTGCTGTTGGGATCAGTTTTTGCCACAACCTGGCCAAAAGCGTCTGGGAAACTGTTCCTCATTATCCTACATTTTTTTGTCCCTCTTGTTCTTTTCAAGACTACTGCGCCTTACATCTTTCTGAGTTCTCAGGAAAACATTTGACACTGCCACGAAAAGGTTTGCAGTTTTTTTCCAGGCCCTAACTCACCTCTCCCTGGTTCTTTTCCACCTTGTCTTTATCAGCGTGAATCTTCCGCAACAAATTTTTAATTCTCTTGTCGCAGAACTGGTACCTTTTGCTGTTGCTCTCATTCAGCTTTCTCACTTGAGCTACCAAGAAAGAGGAGACCTGGGCAGGGGAGAAGGGTGAAAACAGGAATTAAATCAAGCAGAGATGAGGGTGTCATTTAGGATCATCACTTTCATTCCTTAAACAGACAAAAATACCTGTGTACATTGAGGAGAGGTAGTCTTGGAATTCAGCCAGAGGTTTTGCTCACAGATGTTTAATTCCTCTGAAATTTCCAAGGCTATCCCTTCCCCCATCCCAATTTAACAAGACCAAGACACTGCCACACCATAGCACATAATTCCTGTGGAACTTACTGTCCAGAGCAGATCCTGGTAATGGATCATCATCCGCACCACGTCAGCCGCCCCCTCCGCCAGCTGCTTCTCCTTCCCCTCCGGGATCTTGTTTGGCAGCCCCTTGTGCATGAAGAGGTTCGGGGCCATGACTGTGGAAACGTTCCAGAGGTTCATTTTGTTGTTGTTCTCCCTGGCAACCACCTTGCTGAGAAACTCAAGAAGGGCCTGAAGAGAGGGAAAGAGACGTAAGCCATCCATTACTATTATTGCTCAAAAAACTACCATGGCAATTGCTGGAGAGAGCATTAATTAGCACTTTTTCTTGATATATATCAGCAAATCCTATTTCTTCAGTCAGGAAGTACAGTGACCAATTTCTAATACTAGGATAGCAACAAATAACCGCACCAAGAGAGGTTTATCCAGCATTTATGAATCAGGAAAGACAGTCTGTGTGGGAACCAGATAAGTTCTAACTCCTTGGCAGGTGATAATTTACAAAGTCTAGCTGTAAAAGTTACTGAATCCAAAGACGAATCCCCCCTTTCCTTCAGTGTCCCCTCAAAGCCATTCCCAGATGTGGAAAAATAAACCCCTTTGGATTATCTCTTTCACCTCACACCTCCACCAGAGCCATGACAGATCATCCTTGACTGGATTATATATTCCACTGCTCTAAATGGAGTGTGCAGGGTGCTAAGTCAGCCTTACCTTTAATATCTGGGAGCTGAACTATTTAGGAGAAAAAAAAAAGGCAGCAACAACCACCACAGCTCTTACAAAGCACAGAAAAGCAGAGGTGGTGTCTGTTTAAAAGCCATGTAGCTGTGGCACTTGGGGATATGGCTTAGTGGTGGCCTTGGAAGTGCTGGGGAAATGGTTGGACTCAATGATTTTAAGGAGTTTTTTTCAGCCTAAACAATTCTGTGATTCTATGTTTTACCAGCTAAATCAAAAGCAAGCACTTACCTTCAGAGTGTTTCTGTTGGGCTCTGGCAGAATCAGGATCAGGAGGTTTAGAGCTTGCAATCTTTGCTTCAGGTCTGGAATATCTAGAGAGGGAGAACAACAACAGGACAGAGGATTCAGGCTTCTGACACTGTTCTTTTTGAGCAACGAATCCTCCAATTGTTTGTCATCTGGAATTTGAGACCTCGTTTCACAGAAGTAAATCGAACTCATACTGTCCTTACGAAGGGAACTATGCATGTTTTAGAAGCCTGGCTCATTTCCTTTAGAGTGCACAGTCTGTCAGCAACTCTGATGTCCTTGAAGGGCAGCAAAAGAATTCAAAATTCCCCATTTTTTGAACAAAAGAGTTGTGCACTCAAACAGTCAGGTTAACACATCCAAACTACCACCTGAGGCACCAGCCTCAAAGAAAGGTGCTTGCAGAACATCAAATGACCTGCAGACGAACTAAGACTGTGTGCCCTGGCCAGTTTCCACAGCTCAGTCTGGGTGTCACCACTGATCAGTTTGTCCTCTCTGATGGCAGCAGCCTTGCAGCCTCGAGTGACACGCAACTGAAGGCCCCAGGACAGTGCTGCTACAGAAAGAGACATTCAACCAAGCACCAGTGACTAAAACTCCCAGCTGTGCTCTGTGTCCCCATCGGATCCACAGGTTCCCAAAACACCCAGCAGGAGAGCCCACAACCAGGGGAGCTTTGCACAAACCGAACTGGGGCTAGGCAGGCAGAGCAGGCACTCACTCTGGACAGCAGCAAAGGCAGGCAGGTACTCTGCTGTCAGCAGCGGGGCCGGCAGCTCTCGGATGAATCTCTTCAGCAGCCCGGACACGTCGTTCTGGTGAACCTCATCCCAGCGGAACAGGCCGCTGTAGAAGTCCCTTTCCAGCTTCTGTTCCAGGCTCTATGAAAAAGATGGAATTTGTCACATGCTTTAACAAGCAAATGTGAGAGAAATTTTATAGCTGAGCACTGGGAAGGCAACACAGAAAGTTAAAAGAGTGTAGAAACCCTCAGCACACACTCCTGGATTTCCCAGCAATATTCCCAGGATATTTCTGGTTGCACTGGGAAGGGGATAAGACAATTTAGATAATTTAAACACTTGCTTCAGCAAATGCTCCCTGATCACTTCTGACACTTTCAAACTCTGCTAAAGAGCTCATACCTTGATTCTGGTCTGGGACCCAGAAATTCTCAGGATGCCCTCTGTTTCAAGTCCTCTCTTCTCCAAGCAAGACAGCAGCTATTAAAGGGGGAGACAAAGCTTTTAGGCACAGAGGATGAGAAGTCAGCCCATCCTTATCACAGGCTCCTGAGGACCAGAGGTATGAATGAAACTAGCAGAGAACTCACTGCCTGGAGTAGCAGAGGGACCTTGGTGTTGGGCAGCAGCTTTTGGTCATTTTCCAACAAGGTGTTGAGTGGAACTCCAAAGAGCCTTTTCTCTGCAATAGAAACAACAGTTTGTAAGCCCTTATCAGCTCTAATACAGGTGTAAGGGATCTATCCCCCACTGCAGACTAATCTGGCACTTCTGTAAGCACAGCTACTGGAGGAGGAGAGGAATAGTTGAACAGGATGAGTGCAGCCAGACATAAGTCTGGTACTAGGTCTTGATGTCACGATCCACTGACTTCTGGGAAAAATCCTGAGCAAGGAAAACACACCTGTTACACGGTTTCTTATCAAAGACCCTCTGTTCTAACATTTGAAACACAACTGATGAGTGTCTGATGAGAAGATGAGTGTAAAAAAAAAGGCACAAAAGAAAAAGTAAAACTAACCTGTTGTTTTCAGTTTTGCTGCTTTGTTTCTCTTCAGCTCAAAGCCCAGGATATCACAGAGAGCTGTGAGTTCAATGAGGGCCAGTGTGGGGATTTTCTTCATGTCCTGAGCTGAGAGATCTCCAATCCTGGTCACTCCTAGTCTGCCCTTAGGTATCTTAAATCTCTGAGGGAAACACACACAAAAGGTTCAGTTCAAGTTATAGCTATTAATCCCACCAGTGAACAACTTTTGCTGTATTTTTATTACTCTTTATCATAACCAGGCATCTGTTCTTCCTGCTGTGCTCAAGACCAGATATATGCCCCAAACTACTCCTACTCAACCACCAGTTGAATAAATATTTTCCCTTTTCAATAATCATACTGAAGATCTCAATTTATCTAAGTTAAAGACAGTCTGATACCTGTCCTAATCTAATTGATCTTTGGAAGGAATCCAGTACAATTGTGGAGAAGAAAACAGTCAGAGTTGAAAGAAAGACCAGTTATTAATATTTTTTCAGTGGAAACAACCCAAATATGTATTACAATAGCTAGTTTCACACATAAACCTTATTTCTTTCAACCCTCCACTATACAATGTCTATCTTTGCCCAACACTGCAAGGATAACCTGCCCAAAAATACCTGCCTAACACAAACCTGTCACAACACTGACCATAGAGGATGTTTCCAAGAGCTGATCATATAAACAAAGTGTCTTGTGTCCTCTCGACAAGAAGGGACTAATAAGTTCTAACAAGAAAAATTCCTTCAGTGCTTACAATTAGGGTATTTCCATCCTTTAACTTCCTGGATTCAGACAGGAATGATCCCTTGAGCAGGACAGCTGCTTGCTCTGAGTAGGCAACATCCATGTTGAACACCTCCTCTTTTCCAGGGTTTCGAACTTTGCAGGAGTAATCCTGGGTTTCTGCTGCAAAGGAGAAATTGTCTTGAATTTCTGCAAGCCAGGAGGGTGCAGCTTAGAAGGCAAATGTGCTAAAAATGCAGTTTGAGATAGGTTTGGTACCAATGCTTTTAAAAAATCCTGCAGTAACACATGAAAACAGTGTCCCCACAGCACAGAGTGATCAGCAGGGTAAGAGGCTTCCCTGGAAGGGTGGTCAGGCATCAGAACATTGGAACACGCTGCCCAGGGAAGTGGTGGAGTCACCATTCCTGGAAGTGTTCAAGAGTCAGGCAGATGTGGCACCTGGTGACATGGTTTAGCAGTGAACACACTGGTCCTGGGTTAGTGGTTGGACTTGATGATTTGAGAGATCTTTTCCAAGTTTAATGATTCATGATTAGTGTGAAGTCATAACATTATTGCTAAAATCACCAGGTCACTGGTAAGACATGACCACAGCCTTAAACTGAAGGACACACCTATGGCTAACATCTCTTTACACAACTTCACGTGGCATTTATAAGATTTCACCGTATGGTCTTTACTAGGCTGATTTTATTTTCGCCTTTCAGTTGCTTTGTCAAAAAGTTACAATGATCAGCTTGAGTGACAATTCTAACAACACTGGAGCCTGGAAAAGTTTATTAATCCACAGCTGTGAATAATCACGTAAAAAACCCCAAACACCAATACAAACAAGGTCAATGTTTCAGAACCTGTATATACTTATATATGTGAGTGTGTGGCTTTCCTTCCAGTTCCAGCCCTACATCAGACCCTGCTCCCCATTCAATCCTACTCTGCATTTAAAAATTTCCTCCTTACTTCTCTGGGTGTTTGAAGTCCGTAGATTGTGCCACAGTGGATCTGGGCTGGACTCCTCTTTCTCTGCCGCTGTTTCCTGAAAAATAAGAAAGAAGTTGTTTTAGCCACAACCAAAAGAGCAGAACTGCAGGAAAACAGCTGAAAAGCCAGTGGTTGTGAGTTCTCTACCAAGAAAAAAAAAAAATCTAAATAAACCAACCAA
>VZTD01004927.1:1190296-1255372 GCA_013397725.1 Rhagologus leucostigma
ACCCCCCCCCCCCCCCAAAAAAAAAAAAGGCAGTGTTAGTCTTTCTCCAGGATTTACAGCTCCACAAGGTCAGCTTATCGGAGTTGAATTTGGGAAAGTCTCTTGGTTTGGATTAACGGTGATTTAACACGTCACTGGAACAAAGAAAACACAAGAGGGCTCCAAACGATGCCGGTGCTCCAGGAGGCTGCCGTGCTGTCAGCACCATACAGAAGCATTCCAGCAGGAATGTTATTCCAGCCTGGGAAGGCTCTGGATTCTGCAGGTTCTGCAATAACTTTCTCAGCACTGCCACCAGGATTTCTCCAATCTCGGCATCCTTTCAGCTCAAGAGATGGAGACGTAACAGGAGCCCCAGACCCAGAAAGCCAAGTCAGCTCCCACGAGGCAAGAAGCTCTTTTAGGAGATGCCACTAAAGCAACAAACCTCCGAGCTGGCCACTCCGAAGATGTCGCGGACATCGCGCACGGGGTGCTTGTTCTTCCTGCGGCGGGAGCGGGAGTAGGTGTCCAGCCGGCGCTGCACGGCCGCCGCCTGCGTCTTGGTCAGCGTGGACAGCAGCACCAGGTTGTCCTTGTCCGAGGCCGGGTCCCCGAGGAGCTCGGACAGCCCCGCGTCCTGCAGCCACTCGGCTTCGGCTTCTCCCTCTGCCAAGCGGGGCATGAGAAGGCAGAGTGAGCAGAGAGCAGCGATCTGGGCGCTTGCAACGCTTCAGGGGAAGAAAAAGGGACCCTGAGACGTTCCCTTTCTGGGACATCACTGGGAGGGAGCCACGCTTTGCTATGAAGCCGTGGATGTTCTCGAAATCTCAGCCCTATTCCCAAGCACCCAGCTGGGTATGGGGATGACTCCAGAGGACACACAGCTCTCCAGGCAGGTGTAGCTGCCCACACAGTCCCTATTGCTCACCCTACGGGAGGAAAAAGGAGAAGAAAAAACTGGAGGCACAGAAACGCAGGCTCCCACAGGAGCTGGGTAGAAGAGGGCACAGGTGTGACTCTGGGTGCTATTTAGACAAGGATTGTGACAGCATATGGGAGGGAAGTCAGGTGGGCTTGAAAAATCTGCCTTTCCACGGACTGCCTGTGCAAAGGGGAGCTCTGGCAGCAGCACACAGCCACTCCAGAAGGAATGGCAGGGCTCCCCTGGATTCCACCCAATCCTTCAACAGCTTTAAGAATGGACGAAAGGTCTGTGAGAAGCCACAACACACAACACTGCATATTTGGCTTTTGTACTTTTCCAAATGACTTGGTTGCTTCTTTTACTTTTTGTTTATCTATATGCATGCCTAGGTATCAACAACTTTTTTTAAATATCCAGATCCTGATCTGGTAGGTTCAAATGTATTTTATGTAATATACTTGCTGAACTATTTGTTTGCATCACCCCTACTCTTTAATTTTTTTAAGTGGATTGGTATCCATACACTCTGCTAAAGCAAAAATGTTACTTTTACTCTGTGCATTCCTTTTGTGTCTGGGCCTATTCAAAATACCACTAAAATTAAAGACAATTCCAGAAGGAAGTGTGAGAAGCCTGGAGACAGTACAGCAGCATTACTCAAACAAGCTCAATTCCACTTCATTCTTCAATATATATAAAGTTACACTTCAAACACAGAAGACAATTTTTTTTTTCTTATGGGATACACTCATAAGGAAGTGCAAGTGAGAAAGTGCCCTGAGCAAGGCAGCTGCTTGAAATTCAAAGATGAAAGAAACAATTTAGCAGGTGACTTCAACTTTAGCACAGCAAACACCACAAAACCTTTATCTTTTCAATTCCATCTACCACATTCATTCGCTGCAGGCAGCTCCACTGAAGCCCTACCAAAGATTATGCTGGGAAAAAGGAAAATCACAACTGAACTGATTGGCACAGAGCAGCTCCTTCCCACTCTTCCTGTCCTATGCAAACTTCCACCTCCTCAGTTATCACAGCTGCTCAGGCCACGTTTTATTATTGCTGCATCAATAAAAAGCAGCCATGCATCTCCTTGAGAGATGAAATAATTTAATTTTTTTGGAGGCACTTCATGTCCATGCAGCTTGCAAACACATTTGTGACACAATTAAAACTCAGCCTTGAGAGCACGGTGTTTGTGATTTTAGGTGTCATAATGAAACAGAACTTTTTTCATCATCACACCACAATAAAAAGAGCTGAACTTGAAGTCGAGTATTTCCCTAAGTGAATCTTCTAGCAAATTGTCTGGTTTTCCTACATGGTCTTAAATTTTGGTCCTTTCCCATGTCTGGTTTACAGAAGTTAACAGGTAACAGCATCCCCTGGGCACAGCCAGTCGTGGTCCCATTCACAGCTCCTCACCAAACACCTTCTTGTCCTACATCCGTGGTTTCACAGCAGAACAACACACAAAAAGCCTCTGGTTTATTTTGCCTTTGGGAACTAGAGGAAGTGAAGTGTATTGCTTGCAAATTTTGAAAACAGCCAATTCCAGTCATAACAGGAAACTGATCTTATACACAATACCAAACAGCAGCCCCTCCATTGGACATCCGTGTGAGCCTGCTGCCCCATCTGATGCCAAAGCACCAGACTGCAATTCCTCTATTTACTATTTTGGCCCAGTTATGTTTGCCAGCGACACAAAAGGAAACCAGAAAAATGGGTTATTTATGGGCAAAAGGGAAAAATGGGAGAGAAACAGGTCAGAAGAGAGAGATCCACAGAAGGTGAGCTGCCTGAAGAGCTGCCGAGATTTGCCTTGGGAGTTCCAGGCAAGCAGCATTTCAGGAGGGCACAGTTGAGAATGATTTCGCAAAACTAAAGAACACCAGTTCCACAAACTTATTTGAAACATAATCTAGCCAAAAATAGCGTTCATAATAAAGTATTCATTTTCCAAATATTTAAAGGACAGCTACAGCATCTTATAATTTCAGACTAAACATTAAACACAGCTTCCTATCTAGTTTTTGAAGGTGAAGAACCAGGCTTTGCAGAGAGTTCTCAGCCGTGGTTACATGCTGTAAGGTCACAAACAGGTATTTCAGTGGCAAAGTGCCTGTGTCCTCAGCTGGCTGTGCTGTCGGGCCCTGGAGAGAGCTGGGCAAACAGTGACAGCAAGGACAGCACGAGCCTGCATTTGAGGAAAAAGCTACTTCCTGCTCCCACCAGCTGTCAGCAAGGCCACCAGCACCCTCAGCAGCTTTCAGCTGCCCCAGACCTGCAGCTACACGCTGGCCTCCCACTGCCACCAGGTCACCAGCAGCTTCCCAGGACACCACCCCTCACCCGGGGCTGGCACAGGAGCCCGGCGTTCCCAGCTGGGTCAGCGTTTCTGCAGTGCCTTATCTCCACAGAGCCATCCCCGCTGTCCCTGAGCCGTGGTTATCACCAGCCATCTCCCAGGCTGGGCCACGCTGTCTCCAGACAGAGCTGCCCGAGCGCAGCTTCCCGGGATTTATGCAAAGAGCGAAGGTGCCTCTGGCTCCGAGGAGCCCCACAGCCTCCACGCTCTAAGGAGAAGCTGCAGAGACGTGAAAGCCAAACCCTGCACACCAGCCAAAGCTTCCCCTTGACACCAACACTCCCAGCACAAGGTTTATTTGCCTAAGCTCCTTCAGAGGAGGCACCAGGAGCCCCAGCCTGCCCCACCTCCTTCCCCAGCCTGCTGGGAAGGCTTTGCTACTCGGAGCATCATTTCAAGTCTGTCTGGTTTCGATGGCCGATTAAGCACTCAGCTCCTGCCTGCTAGATTAATCTACAGCATTAAAAGACACTTCTCCTGGTGTCCCTGCTTACACACAGTAATCAAATTGCCTCCAGCATATCAGTCTTTAGGATATCCCAGACAGTCTTTCATCTCATGGCATGGTGTCTTTTCCAGTCTCCTTCCTGGTGCACTCATTTTCTGAATCACTTTGCATCTCTTCCAGTTCTAAAAATGAAACTCACGTCCTTTATAAAGGGACATGAACAGCAATTCATGTTTACCATGTCCTGCCAACGATGGCAGACAGGGATGATGATCTTCCCACCCTGCTCTCCAGAGCCTCTCTATGCCCCCAGGAGAGCTACTGGCCCTTCCCAAGCACAGCAGCACACTGCGACTGTCACACAAACATTTCCGCAGGACACAGATCATTCTCAATATCAGGCAGCACAGCAGCTGTGCAGGCTGCAAACCTGTGTTCAAGGGGATGTAGGGCCAACTGCCTCAACTTCTTCAAAATGGACTCAGGAAAGGTGTGATCCCCACCTGTGGGATCACTGGGTGTTTATCACGATTTATCACCCCTCCAGCACCCCAGGGTGTTGTACTTCCCGTGTCTAAAGAGACTGCCCATCAAGAACTGTAGGGAGAGGACAAGGAGTAATGGGTTCACACTGAAAGAGGGAAAAGTTGTGTTAGATATCAGGAAGGAATCCTTCCCTGTGAGGGTGGGGAGGCCCTGGCACAGGCTGCCCAGAGAAGCTGTGGCTGCCCCATCCCTGGGAGTGTCCAAGGCCAGGTTGGATGGGGCTCAGAGTAACCTGGGACAGTGGAAGGTGTCCCTGTCCATGGCAGGGGGTTGGAATTAAGTGATCTTTAAAGCCCCTTCCACCCCAAGACATTCTGTAAATCTATGATTCCATAGAGGGAAAACGTATCCAAAAAATTTTGGAATAACTGGCCCAGGTTCCAATCATTCCAAAGCACTGGATAACACCAGCACTGCAGAAAGTGCAGCAGAAACTCCCCATACACATTTCTTCCAAAGAAAGAAAAAAAGGCTGTGCACGAAAAACCTTGTGTGGGTGGGCTCAAGGCTTTCTGGATGTTTATTGTGGTTTCTTGAACAGCGAATTAGAGAGGGAACAGTCTGCTTTCCACAGAAGCAGCTCCCATAACAGCCACTATGATGAATCTCAGAACCATGCACACAAACAAGGCTTCCAGAACAGCCCCGGCTCACAGAGTGTTTACCATACACCACCTGAACCGGGACCGAGAGCCCCCACCCTTGGTGGGGCTGCTTGAAAAACCTGGAGCCTTGAACATGCTCCTGGGACTGACCTTTGGAGTCAGCTTTGCTTCAGAAGCCGAAACCAGGCCAGGCCAACCCTCCCCTTCTGCAGGGCATTATCTACCACCCAATTAAAATAATATCTCTATCTCTGATTGACTGATAATATTCTAACCATACTCCAACAGGCTTCTGAATCGTTCAGGTGCATAAGCAAATCTTCCGTTTCAGATGTTCACATTCCTCTCCTCACTCCCAACATTTTTGGCAACCTACCCTCCTGTGTTTTGACATCTGCAAGGCTGCATTCCTCCTGCTCGGCTTCAACGCTTTGTTTAATGTTCTCTACTTCCAGCCAAAAACTGTCCATTGACAAGTTGTCCAAAGCCTCTACCCTGGAATTCGTGCTCTCTGACACCGGGGATGCCACAGGACTCTTCGGAGGAAGCTGGTTCATTTTCCAAGGGCAATTTCTGGTGCTGAGAGAGGAAGAGATAAGGAGAGGGAGATTAAGCTACACGTATTACATACGGCATTCGCGTCCAGCCTTCACTGATTAAGGACTGCAGCAGAGCCAAACAGAGGTAAGGGCTGAACTTCCTCTGCTCAGTGTTTAGCAACACAGACAAGGCTGGGACTAAACCCCCCGGAGAATGGGGAAAGCTGCTGTCCAAACATGCGAGAGGACACGGGATCAACGCAGTCTTTTCAGTGCTGTCCCTCCAGTGACCTCCAACACACCACCTACCGCCCCACACTCATTCCAAGCCTTCCCTGCAAGTTTGCACAGACACCCTCTGCATTCACGGCCACCCAGGGTGTTCCAAGCTTGGTGCACGTGTGCTCTGAGGACCTGGCACAGACAGGAGCCTGGCAGCTGCCACCACAGCAGCCCAAACCCAGCAAGTTTGTGCTCCCTGTGCAAAAACCAGCACAGCTCCGTCTCCTTCAGCTCACGCAACAAACAGCTCACAGGGCTGAGGCCCCCTTTCCTGCCCAGACCAGATTTTTCAGCTGTGAAACAACACGAAGCATCCTGGGAAACCCAGGCATACGGAATTTTCTTACCACCCTGCTGATTCATTCACTGCCAGCCAAAGTCCCAGACTGGCCTCGTTCAGCTTTCAGCCCCTGTGCTAAGGTTCTCATCACTTCATAAAACCGTGCCTCTCCTAAAATGAGCTATAATTGTCTTCAAAGAGTTCCAAGCCATTTAAGCCCTGCTATACATCTTTTTCAAAGACTTACAAAAAAATGGGGTAAGTGGAACATACTTATGAGAACACCTCAATGGTTCCACTTACGAATACAAAAATTAAAGAGATGGAACACTAACTGTGGGTGGTTTGAGAAACACCCATGAGCAGCTACCACCACCAAACACAGGCCAAAATTCCTTTCTAGTGTCATTAAAAAAAAATAAAGATCAAGTCTAAGTCTTACACCTTGAAAACCATGACAACAAAACACCCACGAAATGCTATTTAGCCTCCTAGCTTCAGGAGCCAAAAGTTATAGATGGCAAAATATCTGGAAACTTTTAGCCCCTTTCATTCCAGAAAGTAATTATTAGCAGTTCTGGCACTAACTTGCTTCAGTTATGAGAAGCATTTCAAATTTTAGAAAGCTAAGTTTGAAGATCTAACAACTCAGAGACAAATGCTGTAGGCCATCCTGCACTTGTATTTACACACGTGCATGCACATCACACTCACACCTGCCTCTAACACACACAGGCAGATCCTCTCTTCTGGAGGTCAGGACCACAGCAATAACCATCGCTCCAGGAACATCTGGAGACAGCCACAGTGCTTAGAACAAGAATTAAAGGGGTTTGTTTATTTGTTTTACAGGAATACAAAAGTGAAAGACTGAATTGAGCTATTCTGCCACCCGGCAGGCAAGGACGGAGGTGACCTGCTTAGTTTCAGTCCAGGAGATGTTACCCCAAGCAGAGTGTTATTTAAGTAAGGCATTAGGGCATACTCCTGGAGGACACCTGAGAAGGGTCACAATGTCCCTACAGCCCAGGTTTCAGGCTGTGCCCTTGCCAGCAGCTGGTTTTGATCTGCTTTCAGTCCATATCAAGACTCTTGCACAGGGTTCTGGTGCAAGGACAGAGTTTTGTCAGACAACAGGGAACTGCTGCACCCCATCCCACTCTGACTGGTGCCTCCACACCACCCACAGTTACTTTGCTTCCTTCCACAGCCGGAAATACGGATGTTCTTGGACTGCTCGCACCAAAAGCCCACCAGTCACTCTGTAAAACCTACTCTAGGAAAGCCATAGCTGAACTACTTGTGTGTCAAACAAAAGCCATTCTAACTTTTTTCCTCAACTGGCCCATTGACTGATGCACTGAGCTTGCTTTCACCGAGTTGCAGGGTGCTAATATCACACAGCAGCTCTACAGAGAGGCAGCAGGACCCAAAGCCCAGCTCTACAAGTGCTAAACCAGAGCTGTTGCTCCTGTCTCACAGGACAACGTAAAGCTCAGGCCTTCACATTTAGAAAATGTTATATTTTCTGGTCTAAGTTTCTTTTTTCCCTTGAACTCAGTGCACGGTGCTTTGCAGATCCAGCTGCCCAGGTGGAAGGCTAATTTTAGATTCAGTGCACCGAAAAGATTGTTCTTCCTCATTGCATTCCCGAGTCAACTGGAGGGCAACCAGTGACGTGCAAGCACAGCAACAGTCGAGATTGAAAGCAGAGATTGTTGGCTTAAAATGTTAATGGCTCAGTGCAGCTGGGCAAAGAGTAGGTGGAACAATCAAGTTCACTCCACTGCACTGTCAACGTAACAAAAAGCATGAGATTATGAAGCTTTAAAAATTAACCCAACAAAAAGGAGACTGGCAGAAAGATCTTGTTAGGGACAACCATAAAGGGAGGGCTCTGTGGAAAGATTGAGCATCCTAATCCAGCCTTTTCCTCTTGTTTAAGAGCACAGCCAGTTTTAATGAGTCTTGAGTCTCACCTGGCACCTTCAGCCTAAGCCTGACTTCACAGCATTAATAACACAGCTATGAGAAATTAGGCTGGCACAGACCTTACAGAGTTTATTTTCTTATTGTTTCTTCCCTATAGCCCCTCCATGTGGATCCCTGGAAGATCTGCATGCCTGGCTCAGTGCTGGGGGCTCACTGATCCTGGGCTGGAAAGCTCAGTCTCAGAGCAGTTTTTGATCTGATCCTAGATACTGTTGACACACCGCAAATATGTTGCAAACACTCATGTAATTCTTCACCCTCTTGAATACCAAAATACAATAAACACTGTTGCTATGTTCACTCCAGGCTTGAATCACTCCCCTGAGAGAGCTTCTCAAAGGACCTGGAGCTGCCTGGGCTACTTTTCTGCTTGCTCAACATCCCTCCCTCATTGAAATACCTCTCTAGCAGATGAATAAATAAAAAGGTTCCTTCTCAAGCATTTCAAACAGACCAGGAAGCAACAAGTGCAAGCCAAGAAAATGGAATTCCTTTAAGACTGCTTCCAGAAAAGCTAAGATGAGAAAAAGGCAACAAGAACAGAAGAATTCAGGCAGACAAGGCAGTCCTGCCACACAAGCAGCACCCAGTCTTTAAAGACATCCCCAAAGACCTGGAGCGAGCACAAAGGCACACATGGAACAAAGAAACAGACGGAAAGTCTGAATTAATCTCAAGACCAAGTTTGGAGTAGCACACCAAGCCACAGCATCATTCATAACAAGTATCTTGAAGGAAAAAAAAGAGATTAGTCTATCAACTTGTTGCAGTATTTTGACAGATAAAGACCCTTAGAGAACAAAACTACATAAATGTCACAGCACACACATCTTACCTGCTTGCAATTTACTTCAAGGTCAAAAACAACTGATATGTATGAAAGCGAAAAATTGAAAGGAACGACCAAAAAGTCCGTGCAGGCTCTTCTCACATTGCTTCCAGGTTCTTACCCTAAGGAAGCAGTTTAAACCTAAATGATGAACTGTGTAGTTAATTCTGAAGAGAAAAAAAAGTCACCTAGAGCCAGCAGGTCACAGTTCATAACATACTACATTTTCTTGTTTAAAGTCATGTAGTGGGATAAAGGCATCCAGGAATAACAGACAAGAGTATTTGAAAAACTGAAAAAATCCTGAAGCAGTTACTCACATATATACTTTCTTTTTTTCCCACATAGGTATAGCTGTAGATATTCTGCTTATTAGAGGTTTAAACCTCAGTCTATCAAAATTGTCAATGCAAATATAAAAACAGGTTCCTGTATGGAAGAAATCAATCTACTCCTTATCAAAACCTTACATGAAATACACATGATCAGCTATTTCATTCAGACACACAGAGCTACACAAAACTCTATTCCCACCACAGAGAGCAAAGTTATACAGGAGATGCCTCATGAACAAGAATTTCACAACTTTTCTACCGAAGGTCTAAACCAGACGGAAGCCCTACTGCAAATCTTTATTGTCTGTATTAGTTACCCTCAAAATCCCCCAAATTTTGTACACAAACACCACTACCAATTCCTCCTTCCTCCCCACACCAATATGCAGGAAAGAACTACTAAAGCTTACTCTTAGGAGAAAATGGAAAGCACGTTCAGGCTGGTTCAGATTCCTCAGACCAGGTCATAAAAGCAAAGAGAGACTAATTATCAAATTACTGTGGTGGCGATGAACAGTGACTTACCCAACAGACTGTTACCATGCTTTCCTTTCCCTGGCTGAACTCAACCAAAGCAGCTAAAGAGCCAGAATTCGAGCAACTTCAGCAGCAGTCTGCCACTGCTGACACACATCTGCATATCTCATGGTCAGAGATTTGCTCACATACTCCGTAGTTTCACTGAGAGCATCCCCTGCGAGAAGTCAGTGCCTTTTGCCCAGGTTATTTCATCCAGCACTGCTGCCAACCACCACTTATGTTCCTATTAAGGCATTTTATCAAGGACTTTGCACATGGGGGATGGCACAGTTGAAGGTCTGTCTCTACAGCACCAGCGAGAATAGCTAAGATGTCACTGCCATAATTTGCTAATAAGATTACAGCTTGTTTTCAGTAGCACAGCAATCAGCTCATCAAGATCTTCCATTATGCAAGCAGCTCGGGGAGCAGCGTCATTTCAGGTTGTTTTGAAGAAGCCTGTTCTGCAAGTGATAAAGAGGACGTGCCAGATCGTGCCGTGTGTGTGGAGTAATTCCTGCCAGCTCCAGCTTTCCCCCAGTCCAACGGCGAGAAGGCACAACCTCACCTCCTGTCCTGGCATCCTCAGTGGCACCAGAAAAGGCAAACAGCAATCCTTTGGCCGGGGCTGCGTGGAGTGAAAGGTGTGAATCCTGAGGCATGTGTGTATCCTTAGCACCTCCAGTATTTTCTAGGCTGGACACAAAGTCCAGAGGGTGATGAGGCCCTGGCACAGGTTGCACAGAGAAACTGTGCCTGCCCCATCCCTGGAAGTGTTCAAGGCCAGGTTGGATGGGGCTTGGAGCAACCCGACCTGATCATGGGCATCCATCCCATGGATCAGTTTGGAACTTTATGATCTTTAACGTCCCTTCCAACCCAAACCATTCCATGATTCTGTGTTACCTCCACCACAGCATTGGATCTCTTAACTAAAGCACAGATTGTAACTTTCCTGACAGTGTCTCTATCAAAGTATTTAAGGGCAAAGAAACTCCATCTCATGTTCTTTGTCTCAGGCCCTCATCTGGAATAGATTTGTCTCTCTAGTAAGGGGCTAAATAAGCAAGCTAAGGAATAGAGAAAGTTGCGTTTAATTACAGATCTGCCTGGAGGCATCTCAGACCGAAACTCAGAGCAGAACCAACACAGGATTGATAACCCCATGCAGATACAGCCAAATTAAAAATATTCAAAGCCATGTTTCGCTTAGACCTTTAGCTGGGTGTCTGTCCCATCGCAC
Source organism: Rhagologus leucostigma (assembly GCA_013397725.1). Classification (NCBI taxonomy): domain Eukaryota; kingdom Metazoa; phylum Chordata; class Aves; order Passeriformes; genus Rhagologus; species Rhagologus leucostigma. The sequence continues at coordinate 1,201,193 of VZTD01004927.1, forward strand.
CACAGTTTGTTTTGGCCTCACAAGACACAAGCCATCCTCTCTGTGCATGGTTTTGTGTTTGACTGTAAGGTCACTGCGGACGAGCCCGTTGTTCACTTTCCCCGCATTAGCAGGGTAAGCCAAACAGGAAAGGGCTTTCATCCAAAGGGAAATCCTGCTGGGAGAAGGGGGTACCTGGCCAAAACAAATCTTTAGTAGTACTGGGATCTTTAAGGTGATTGTGAATTGATAAAGCTGATCTACAGCATGATTAGATGACAATCATTAATTAAAAGGTGGCATTCCTAACCCTCCTTCCATCTCCACGGAATCCATGGTCATCTAAACACACAAGCAGCTTTGTCCATCCAGTTCCCACAAGGACATGGTCTGCCATTCCAATTCCACCCATCGGTATGGCACCAGGATCCCAAAGCCCTCAGCCCAGCTGGCACAGGGCTACAAACCCCACAGCCCAGTAGCTCCCACATCTTGTCCTCACCCACTCCCCTCTCCTCCACACAGAAGCTGCCCCGGGCTGAGCCTGTGCACAGGAGTGCCATGAGGAAAGCAGCAGGCTGGAAATCACTGCCCTTTGGTGACTTTTCTGTCACAGCCCCGAGCACACACTGCCAGGGATTTTGCCGAGGCCAGAATGAGTCAGTACCTCCCAGTCACTAAACACATCCTCAAAACATGCCACCGTTACCTCAGCTGAGGCACCTTCACTTTATTGCCATCACTGCTGGGACTTCAGGCGATATGCTCAGCCTGTGCACACCTCAGGCACTCAGCTGAGGGACTTGGCTTCCAGAGGAAAGGCTGCCAGGGTGTTTGAATCCACTATAAAAAGGCTGTGAATTTATTTCTTTTTGATTATTCATTAACACAAAGGCTTTTTACTAAAGCAGGTTCACACACACTAAACACTTGTCCTACAGCTTCTTAAATGTTGAACTTGGAGTAAATGAGGATGATAGAACTCATTCTTTTTTCTTCTTGTAGCCCATTCTACCAGCTGTACCTGCACTAGAGCACAGAATGAGTAACTGCAAGTTGTTGCTCAGCTGCATGAGAACAGCCCAGAGATGCTGGAGAGGCCACAAGAGTGACTCGCTGACCAGCACAAGGGAAGGAGTGGAGAGTTGTGCTGGGATCCAGCTATGCTTCACTCACGAGAGCTTTAGGGATGCAGGAAGATGGGGAGGAGTCACAACTGCTCGCGTGGATTTCTCAGGGCAGAGCTATTACACACAACATGAGGTGCCTGGCTGTTACCCTGCCATGAAAAGCCCTTGGCTGGGATTTATAGCCAATTCTGTACCTGGAGTGTCACCAGCCAGCCCGGGGCCACCAGCCCTGTCCGTGAGCCACCTCAGGTACCACGAGCTTTACAACACCGAGAGGAGGAGCAGGAGGGAGGCAGAGCTGGCTCAGTGGTGGCTTTTCTCAGTGTTGTTTTGGAGCCATGACAGCACCACCAGCCCCGTGCAAGCCAGTAGGAGTCTGAATGGGAACTCAATGAGCATGTCAGAGTTGCTGATCAAAAATAAACAATTAGGTCAATTAATTAGAAGACCAGGCTGGCATATCTTTGCCCTATTGTACAGGTAGGTTTTAGGTCAATCCTAGGGAAGAGGCTTAGTTCCACACAGACACCTCTCGTCGGTGGTGAGTCCTGAGTGAGCGGGTGGGAAGTGTCACTTGGCCGGAGTTCAACGTTTAGGGCAAAGTTGGTGAGCAAGTTTGAGGTTCCTGCTGTAGCACCTCTTCAGAGCTGGTCACAGAGGTGTTCTGGCACCAGCACAGACACTGGAACTCAACGAACTCGTTTGGCAAAAGCCTTAAGTTGTTAACAAATATTTCTATTTTTATCAAAGAAACCCCGCAATAGTCAAGGTTTTAATCTCATTCTCTCACACATGGGTAATTTTAAAGTAATTTACCATATTATTCCTGTGTCTGTCCCCCTACGATTATTATTAACTTATATTTTTTACAATTCAAATTTTGCCTGGGTCTTCTAAAGGTTTCCTGTCTTGCTTTGAATGCACAATCTCGTTAAATTGGACTAGCAAAAATGAGAACTCAGACACATGAAAATGTGAGCTGTGATTAGAAGTAAAATCACTGTCAGCCCATTCAACCAAAACCAACAGATTTTGATCACTACAGCAAGGAAACATCCTAAAACTCGATGCAATTTCTAAGCTGACACAAATACACACTAGATGAATTCTTAACTCATATAATATCCAGTGAGCATGAAGCAGAATGGTGTTTGTCAAGCAAAGCAGTTCGAATTTCTGTTCTATCCTCCACTACTCGAGTGATAAATCAGCAGTTCTTACCTTCGTATAGACCCACAAACCCCTGAGCAGCCCTCAAACCGCAAGGCAGGTTACCACTGTATCACAAGGAAACATTTCAGCCCCCAGGTCCCGCTTCTCCAGCTTGCTGCACTCAGCCCAGAGCGAGCACGAGAGAAAAGAACGGGGATTTTTGTAGGCTTAGGATGAGAAAAAAAGGAAGGGAATTTCCACAGGTTTCCTTTCAGGATCAAGGCACTCAAAGCACTACTTGAAGAGCATACAACAGCCTGCTCACCTCTAGAAATTCACCTTGCTTCCACCTCCCCTGTCCCAGGTGCTGCCTTGCCCCCGAGCCCTGCTTTAGGGAGCAGAGCAGCAGGGACCAGCCCGGATCCCACGGGTACCTGCTGAGGAGCTGGGCACAGCTGGCTGCCCGGGCAGGTGCCAGCACCACCCGGGGCCTGGCCACCCCACTTCTGGCCATCCTGGAGCCACACGTGCCGCGCTTGTCCATGTCCAGCCGGGAGGAGGGTGACAGTCGGTCCATCCGCGCCTGTCCCCACGCTGCGGAGTGCCCCGGCTGGGAACGACGAGCTGCTCCTTGTCACCCACGAGGTGCCCACTGGAGGAGCATCCTCTCCTCCCTCCCTGTGTCCCCCCGCCCCGGCAGGAGTGACCGCAAATCCAGCGGAGCCCTCAAGGCAGCGGTGCCCGAGGCTGAGCCGCCCACGCCGGGGACACAGCCAGCACCCAGAGCTCAGAGACAGCAGAAAATAGCACGGAGCTCCTTCCGAGGCTGGGCTGCAGCTCGGGCTTGCTAAACATTAACGTAAGCCTCAACCCACGTGAGAAAGTAACTCCCAAACGCAGCCCGAGGAAGGAGGAGTCAAGCAGCCTATTCGCTATAAAATTGTGCTTCGAGAAAACATTAAGAAAAGCACAAAATATCTGCCCAGGGACGTGGGGAGGGCAGAAAAAAACCCTGAGTGCCTATTAAAAAAAGCAATTCAGCATTTCTTGCCATAGCTGAGAAGTGAGTAAACCCCAGCTGCGCGTAAGGAACTGGTGTTGAAAGGGCAGTGTAAACTCGTAACACCCACAGAGAATATTTTGCAAGATCCAGATTATTCTTTAAAAATCTCATCAACAAGCAATGCACAAGTGAGCAAAGAGTTAAAGCAATCGGATTCCCTGTAGCCATTCCTGACAGGTTTTGTTCTTTCCTTGTTCTTCTCTCCACAGTGTTTCAGTAACTCTTCTTTCTTCTAACATTTATTATTCATAATCCCAAAGTTAAAAGGATGAGTAATTTAAATTTTTTAGTGAAGGCACGCAAAGCTCATCCAGCACAAAGCAATAATCCCACTCTGTGTTTCTCATATTCTCAGTAAGGCTGGACCTACAGCTCAGCCTGCTTTGCCTCCAACAGTTTAAAGGGCAGCAGCAGCTATTTTAGAGACAATCCCTCATCATAAAAGCCCCATCCTGGTTTTGTTCCTACTCAGCTGTTTTTCCAACCACTGCTTGAGCCCAGCTGCTTTCCTCCCACCCTGCTGCTGAAGGAACACTGCCCCACTGCCCAGCTTCAGATCCAGGGCTGGCACTGGGAAGATGTTTGGTCTGGGACACTTACAATTCCCCACACTCGCTATGCAAAAGTATTCATGGGAATTTCCTCTCTTTTCCTCCTTACCCACAATTCCTGTAAAACTTATTCCTCCACCCATAATTCAAAACTCAGGTTTATCCACCTGGCTTCCTCCTGCATCAGCTCCAAACGAAGATCAACCACAGAATGTCCCAGCTTGTGAAGTTCACAGTTATAACCAAAACCCACAGATCACAGATTTTACAACAGCGCAGAATTATACACAGGCAGCATATCACAGAATGGTTTGGAAGGGACCTTAACGATCACCCAGTTCCACCCCTGCCATGGACAGAGACACCTTCCACTATCCCAGGCTGCTCCAAGCCCCATCCAACCTGGCCTTGGACACTCCCAGGGATGAGGCAGCCACAGCTTCTCTGGGCAACCTGTGCCAGGGCCTCCCCACCCTCATAGGGAAGGATTTCTTCCTACTATCCATCATAAAAATTCATCCACTAATGAAGACTGTAGGAACACACAGAAAGCGAATTAAAGATTTCTCGTGCTTTCATGCAGGCACACAGAGAGCAGCTGCTGCAGAAGCATCACCATCAGGTGTGACCGCACACACTGCTCAGGGTGCGAGACATGGGAGGGGAGAGCAAGGAGGGATGACAACACAAACATCTGTGAGAGAAGATGTGACTCCTCTTCACTTGCTGTTTTTACAAACTTTGAAAAGCATTTTTTTCTCCCCAGGGAGCACCCAGCCTTTCTAAACCACTCCCCACCGAGCACACCGAGCCCTGAAACATGGCGTTGGGTTTCAGGCCATTCCTTCTCCTGGACATAAAATCGCCTCTAACCCGCCAGCACTGCAAGCAGATGGGCACCACAGCCCATAACTATATTTCTTTTGTCCCTCCATGGTGTTCCTTGTCATTATATTTCTTTTAGTAACTTCAGCAGCCAGCTGATCATCCTTTTTAATGGGTCAGTTTACAGACAGGGACTCCCAGACACCCGTACCAGGCAGTTTCATCCTCACAGGTTTCTCATGCAGTGGTAATAACTCAGCCAGGCTTGTTGCACAACTGAGGCAAATTTAAAGCATCCAGATGAAGACAGAATTCTTTGAGAGAACGTTCAGCTTTGATTACTCATACAAAGAGTACACAAGCACTGCTGAAAGTTTCTGATCTCTGTGGATAATAACAGCTGCACTACAGCCTTCCACGTCTTCACTCCTGTCTGGCCTTCAGTTATTCATGGTATTTGAGAGGAGTAATCAGTAAGTTTATCTCCTAGATTGTGCTTGTGAGAAAAAAGGTGGAGGAACAGAGGCCAGCTGAGTCTGCCTTTTTAGACAGAGTGAATCAGGATAAATATTCCAACTCTGGTTTCGAGCTCTCCAGCATGTTTCACACTCCAGGACAGTGTTCCTGGCATCATTAGAGATGAGACAAGCTCACTAGGATGAGATTATCTGGATCACAGGAGCTGAATCTTACTCAAATATGGAGACAAAGAGCCATATGATGCTCTCAGCAGCCAATTAGTTCAAATGAATCACGGGAACAGACCCAGCGCTGTTACCGTCACCACTTTAGTGCACAAGTTATTTCTGAAGGTATCCACACATCCTGCCGAACTGACACGACTTGGCCTGACTTTTTCAGGATCAAAAGGAGGTGGAAAAACATCCAACATGCTTTTGGATAGTCAGGAATTTCAGCAGGCTGGAGACCTAAAGACTGCAGGAACCCTCTGTAGCCTGGGAGAGCTGCCTCTGCATGGTGCCTGACAGAGCTGGGCATCAGAGCCTTCGGGGCAGCTGGAACAGAACCTCCATGGGCTGCACTGCGAGATCTTATGGCAGCATCACATTTTTCAAGCATCCCCAAATTAATTTGTTATCCTGAAAAACGAATGCAAGTGACACAGTGCAATGTAGAGAGGAAAAACCCGGATGTAACCCAAACCCATAACATGCAATTCTTTTTTCTCCAGCAGGTTAAATTTTAGAGTATGTAGTATTAGGAATGCCTAAAAATCATTTCTCCCCCCTCAATCCCACCACGTAAGAAAACCCTCCAGTGGTGTTACCTATCCATCGCATGGACCCATTGAGATTAAGAGATTATTACAGCTTCTGGAGTCACTAAATCGGTGAGATTATCCAAGCCCCAGCTTGTTCCCAGTCTGGCAGGGAGCAGCAGCCAGGCTGTGGCCTGGGGCACAGCATGAGCTGCAGTTGGGTCTAGGTAAAGCAGCAGCTCCCAGCAGCTGGGCCTGCAACCCATCTGGTTCTGCTCTGCCCTGAGCTGGGAGACAAAACCAGCACCTCTAAGGAAGAGAGCTGCTGAGAAACAGCCCCAGCATCACTCAGACCCTACCGAGTGCCTCCACTCATGACTGTACTGCACGAGACACGAGCTAATTTGTCACTCCACTGGGAGAGACACAGGCATGTCCACGAGAGTCAGGGTATCAGTATATCAGTATCAATAAATATCAGTATCTCCAGTTGCCCACCCTGTTTGATAATGTCATGGCTTGGGAGAACGAAGGAGGAAGGGAAGGGGGAAAAAAAAAAGTCATATTCTCTTTAAACAGAGATGTATGTTCAGATAAGTCAACTGCAAAGTTGCTTAAACCTAATTACTACTGTAAATGTAATTTAAATCACCCAAAACATTTCCACTGCTCAAGGAAGAGCTGTAACAATAGGAGGAAGCACTAAGATGGTAGCTATTCTTAACACTCAAAAACACTTATTCTGATGAATAACCAAGACTTACTTATTAACGTAAATTGAATGTGCCTCTGCCTCCTGGGCATTTAAGACTGTGTAAAATTAGAAGCCTTAGCGGGTTTCAGCGGATGACCTCGTTTACCTCCCTGCTCAAACACGTGCCTGATATCTACAGGAGGCCGTGCCTTGCAGAAAATCTCTCTCTTGCTGGACACTGAAGGCAGAAAGAAGTGACAGGCGCCAGAGTAATGACAAGCAAGCTGCTCATTCACTTCCTCCAAGCACAGGCACCTATCATCCCTGCAGCCAGGTGACAGAGTGCCACACATCACTCTGGAGGAGAGGCTGGTGTGACCAGGGACCGGCAGTCAGTCCCCTCTCCAGCTGCAGCGAGTGACCAGCACCTCGTGCCAGCCCAGCTGTGCCAACCGAGCACACACAGGGATTCTCCAGACTCCACAGTCCACAGCTCATCCCCAGCACCACCTCCACGGAGCACTTTGCACCTCCTTAATTTTCACAGAAGAGGAATATGCAGAGCTCCATTTCCCAAGCTCACGCCCCAGCCGATTTCACAAACCTCATTTTGAGTTTTGCGCGTTTCTGTTCCCTTCTGGGAAACGGATGGGGCAACAGAGCTATGAAGAGTGCCAGAAATGGACTTTCTTACTCGGGTGCCCCAGTTCTCAGCCCAAAGATGTGATAGATTAGGTTGTCATCTTGTTTATTTCCTGCAGTATAATCACAGCAGCGGGATGGGCTTGCTGGGCTGAACTCACCATGAGTCAGTCTGTTTTCGGTAATCCCACAGGAGTTGCTGCCCAAAGAATGCCAAACATCCACTCCTGGGAGAAGTCATGCCCATGGCACGGCCCCACAAGCAGTGCAGCTACCAAGGTTATGAGACAGCTCAGCAATAGCTACTGATAGCTACTGATAAGCTGGAGTTTTAGCAAGGATGGTAAGACAAGGGGAAGAGAAAAGTAGGAGTGACCTGATCATAGCTACATAACTAAGCTATTTGTTAAGATTAAAAGTGAAACATCTGAAGACCAGAGCATGGACTAAGTACAAATAGAGATTTCAAAGCAATGTCTCATTTAGGAGGTTTTGTTGTTTGTTTTAATAGATTTTAGCATATTACAGTTTTAAAAATCTCCTCTCAAGTTTTTATATTGGGTCAGACTAGCTGAAACTATTTCAGAAATTAGGCTGGAAGCCCTCTGCATATTGAAGCTTGCCTTGTTGAATAATCATATTAAAACCTAAATCCACTCACGTAAATACTCCAAGATTCAGAGAAAAGTAATTACCAAGTAGGTTCCCACACATTGTCTCTACACACATGGGTATGGGGAGCTGACTTGGAAATGAAATTCCACTGTGCCCATTTGTGGGTAGGAGATCCACCAGACTCCGAGCAGGGGAACAGAAGGACACCCCCCTCTCCAAAGCAGTTGCATTTTTGCAGATCCCGATTGCTCAATCAGTTATTTCCAAAATGAAAAGAAGATTTAATACAGTCAAGCAGCAGAAGCTCTTATTTAGCAGCCACGCAATTGTAAGTGCCAATTATTCCACTCATAAGCAACAGTTTTGTTGTACTCCAAAGTGCCATAACTTATCCTAACAGGCTTCTGTTCCACTTTGTCATCTCTTCAGCTGTAACAGGTCCATCAGGAAGAATCCAAACTTCTCTGTGAGGGGAGAGATTACAAGTGGCCTGTAATTTATATTTATGGACATTCTCCTCATTTGTCCCCGAGAAGAGAGCTGGACTGCTGTTTAAAGGCTCAGAAGCGGAAAAAAAAAAGTCAGCATCCACTATTTTCGCTCTGCTGGCGCCTGGCTCTGAAGTCACCACACAGAGCTTGTCTGTACTGGTTTCATCTATAAACGATGCAACAGCTGGAACAAAACTGGTCGAGATGCTGAACCTGATTGCACAATACAGCTCAGAGCTCTTACAGAGCTATTAGTAGTCAAGAGCCTGTTAGCTCATTAGAAGAGGGCTTGTTTTTCCAAAATTTTAATGACAAAGTTTAATTACATGAGTCTTCATGAAAACCAGGACTGGAAGATATCAGACATGATCTAGCTTGGGGGACAATGGCGGGATGGAGGAGCTTGCTACAGACATTCCCCAACAGCTTTGTAGTGCAGGATTTACAGGAAGAACTCGGCGCAGGTGAGGCTGGTGGTGTAAGATCATCCCAAAGGTCAGTCAGGGATTAGAGCAGTGTCTATAAATCCCCACGTGCTGTTTACTGCGTAAAACCCACTGCTCTAACTGGAGGGCCAGAGAGGAGATGGGACACAAAGTCTCAGGCATCAGTGTCAAGTGATGCAAGACAGATTTTTATTGCTCGGTTTACACCTGGTATGCAAGGCCAGAGTGATGCAGTGCTGGTGCCAAGGCCGAAGAAGACATCACATAGATCAGCACTGACAAACCACAGTCGAAACGAACAAGTGAAAGAAGCAGAAATTCAACTTGGACTCACAGGTGAGTTGAAAACTATGAAGATTTCATAAAAATAAACCTAAAAAAGATGCAAGCAGAACTAAAGCAACTCTGTTTCACCTCACAGCTCTAGTAAGTTTGATGAATGTACTCTTTAACACAGCTAACATTCAGAAACATGCTTTAACCCTGGTGTAAGCAACCAAACTTTGTACAATGGCCATTTTCTGACAGGGGTGTCACCTGGCTGCGGTTGCTGCCCTAACTCCCAGTCAGGTTTTGGCCCAAAAAATGCTGATACAGCTCAGCCTAATCTATGCTCGGAGCAGCCACTAGGCTAAAGCAAGAGCTACACGTATGGCAGAGACAAAGGAGAGGAGGAGATGAGAACTGCTGTTCTTGCAGCTCTGCAAAGGCAGCTCTTGGGCAATTTCTGACAAGACAAACTCTTCAGAAATAACTGGAACAACCCACAGAAATTGTTGAAATCAAGCTTCCATGATGGAAGCTGTAAATACATCACCTTTCCCAAAAAGGTTTCAAGCTGACCTGACAGCATCTGCAGTGCTGAGGCTCCCAGGCTGCCCGCTGTGATACTTGCACCATGCTGGAGGAGGAGCGACAAGCATCCTCACCATCAGCTGGCTTCCTCATAAGGATGGGAGTTAGGGAATTTGTCAATTAACCAATTAATTAGAGAATTAACAAGCTACACCATCCCACCGAGACAGGACAGAGCCCTTGTTTGAATTTTTTACCCGATGAGCTCACATAATAAAGTTGGTTTCACAGTGTACATCCTCCTGGAACTCTGAGACATCCAAACCAGCTGTGATGCCTGACTCTGTACCAGTGTCAGAAAAAGAACTTTCAAGGGGTTCAATGATATTCATTGACCCCCAGCTAGCAGCTTCTTGACCTTTACAAAGACTGTTTTCCCTTTGCCATCTGCTTTGTGAACAATGAGGTGATGCTAATCCTTTACAAAACTGCACAGACCACGCTGGCAGAATTCACAGGAGTGCCTTCAAGCAGCAATTCCTTGATCTTATTTATCATTTGCACCCCCCAGTTAGGTTTCCTTCCATCTAAGACATTGTTGCAGCCAGAATAAGCCTTTCTCCAAAAAAGCTTTTTCCACTGTGAGTGCTGGTATTTCATCAAGCCTTGGATTCTCCCAAGGGACATGGCAGCTCTGTGCTCGCTCCAAACCATTCCTGGTCTGCAGACATCCGGCAGCCTCACGCCTGCTCCGTGCTGGCCAAGGCAGCGTAGGAAGCACGGAGTGAATGAACTCAAACTCTTGGATGAGGGATATCGGCCTCAGGGCTGCTCCCAGGAGAGATCCTTCCTCTCCCGTTAGTCAAAGGAAACACTGCAGCTAAATACAGCTGTTACCTTTATCTGGTTTTACCCTGCTTGTGCACAAGCTGGAGGGAGGCCAGGACTGCGGAATGTTTGCCCCAAACAAGGGGCTGGGAGATCAGCTGCAGGGATGTATATACTGCCCTGCATGCCTCAGCTTCCGCTGGGAGACACACAGGGATTTCCTTCCACTGTCAGCCCCGCTGTTTTCAAACAGGAACATTGTCCCAGCTTTACCTTGACCGAGAAAAACAACTTTCATCAGCAAAGCTGTATTTATTTGTTGCCTAAAGAGGATATCCTTCCACTTCCATTATATATTGGCCACCTGCTACGGACTTCACAGGAGTTCCAGGCTCCTGTTCACTCAAGGGCTTACACACAAGAAATTCCACCTTTATTTCCAGTGTTCATCACTTGAAATCTAGCTCAGAAATGAGACCCTCCAGGGAGAAAAGTGCAGAGGCAAGGGAGTGAGGAGTACTCCAGGTTTGTGCCTTTCCAGTATTTCTTAGTTACAATGGTACATCTTCCACGCTTCCCTAGGTGACCCAGGCAGAGATAACTGAGAAATATAAAATAACTCTTGGCCAGAAGCCTCCTGCCAGTTCTTTATCCATGTCCAGGCTGCCCAGTCTGCTACTGTTGAACCACCAGTGTGTAACGGCCAAGGAGGCTCATGTCACTTCCTGTGCTCAGGCTCCACCATATGATGGGAGTGTGTATGCTCATGAGGACATCTCGCAGACCAGAAGCCACAGCCTTCAATTCAAGCAGCCAGAGACACTGCAAGATGTCACAGATGGACAAAATCCCATATTACAGAACAATTAAACAACCCTCAGAGAACCAGTGATTTAATAATGGGCTTGCCAGACGTTATGCAGGAAGATTCGAGGGTCCTGAAACTTCTCCCTCTAAAAATTTTAAAGAATGTGAAAGAAATACCAGAATATTGTGCATTTTAAAGGGTCCCCAGTGGGGGTTGTCCTATTATTTTTCCGTATGATCAGAGCAAAGTTCCCTTCGCACACAGCTGGCACAGAAGATTTAGTGGGAAAGATCCTCATTTTTACAAGAGACACAGATTTTAACAGCTCAGCAGTCCAGGCACTGGCGGCCCTGGGGGCTGATGGAATAAGCCATGCAGATGGAAACAATTATTTAGGAAGGGAAGGACTCCTGCATGCACGGAGCAACATCTCACTAAGACTGAAGCCTCCCACCAACACATTCCAGACTCTTGGAGTAATCTACTTTGGGGAGTATGCTTTAAGATACATCAGCTTTTGTGTTTCTTTCTCCAGTCTTAATTGCAATCACAAAACATACTCCCCTGCAAACTGACCCAACGGTCTGACCAAACAGCAACAAATACCAGGAAATATTACAAACATCTGAATCGCAAACCAGTTTAGAGACCTGACTCTTCAAGCAACAAGTTCTGATTTCAGACAAGCTTTTCACTACACAACACACCTGGAAGGACTTACCCACACCATCACACATCCACACTGTGGCGGATGACTTACACCTAAAGTCTGTGGAATAAAACAATGAATAAATCACACAGGCTGTACTTGATATGTAGTTTACCAAATTGAAGCGCCTTGCATAAATCAAAATCATGAGTCTTGGAAAGGAACAAAATTTCCAAAAGCACTAATTGACTAGAAATACCTAATTAAGGGTAGTCCTTTCAAGCCAGCTGCATAAAGAATATTTCATATAATATGTTGCAGAAGAAAAGTAACTCCAGCAGGTTTCAATTAAGCGTCATTGCCATATGGATTTTGCATTCGCAGCAGGAAGGCTCAAGCATCATGTCACAACTAAGATATTTTTATGTCTCCAACTGAAGGCATTTAAACTGCTTGGAATAGAAGCATATGGGCCATAACATCCCCAATTAAGAAAATATTTCCCTGAAAGGGGAGCCTAAAAGGTATATAAAGCTAAAATACACCATATTCTTGGTCAGGTATGGTAGCTTCTAACTTTTAAAGCATAAAAAAAGCTAAGAGTGTATCGCGTGTACACCCTAGTGGCCTCCTTACCCAGAAGAGAGGATCCAGTGCAAGTCACACAGTGATTTTTTAAGGAGACCCTGAAGGGGTGGGAGCTCCTTTGCTCTGCAGACAGGGAAGGGCACTGCTCCTGGAGCAGCTCACACCATCACAAGCACATGTGAGGGGCTCCTCAGGTCACCACCTCAGCCAACCTCCTGCTTCAAGCAGGACCAAACACAAACCAGAGCAGGATTCCGAAGGCTTTGGCCAGTTGGGTCTTGTAAAGAACTGAGGTGCCAGCACCTCTGTGGGCTCCCATTTTGGCACTCCCGTGAGTGATATTTTCCTTAAGGCAAGCTGGACACTCACCCATTTCAGTTTATAAAGCTTTGACAAGTAACACTGCTCTCTATCCAACTAATCAAAGATGCTGGGAAGTGGGAAACAACAGTTATGGTTTTCTCCTTTCAGTATTAAAAACATGACTTCAAAAATGTGTCTTGATTAACCCAAGAGCTCAGCTGCTGCTGCTGCTGCGCCCTCTTGGGATCTTGAGCCAAACCTTCAGTGTTATTTTTCTTCATGCAGCTCAGACCCAAGAACCCCAATTCCTCCTTACTAGAAACAGATGTCAACCAAGTTAAATCATCCCATGACTCCTGCAGGATAAGGATGTAAACAGCCACAGCTCACCCAGCTGTTACTCAGAGAGGCCCTGCTGACAAGTTAGGGATCCTCACATGCTGCAAGACCTTCAAAACGCTTTGACATAGTGATTTGAGATATGTTTATCACTTAAATCCACCAAAACACGTTAGGTCACTTCAGTTCACGCTAGATTAGTTTGGCTCTTTTTACCAACTTCTTCCAGAGTTTTGAGCTCAGAGAAGAAAGAAATTGTTATCTATGTTTTTATACATACAATGCTTCCCAGTGGAGTCTTAATGTTTAACAGACCCCACCCATGCAACATGCCTGCAAAGTAAAGGCTTTACAAACGAGAAGGGGGGAAAATAGAGAGATTAAGTGATGTGCAAAAGGTCACAAAGCACGTACAGCACAGTTTGGCACACAGAAATGCATCCTCTGCCTCCCAGGAGGCTTAACTTCAGCCAGAAGGAACTACCAAATTCCAACTCTCACTAATGCTGTGCTCCAAAAGTGTTCGATCCAGGTTTTGGTAACTTTTCAGCTGAGAAAAATAGCTGCTTGCTGCAGTATGGAAGGGCTCTGGGACAGAAGCTGCTGGATGCATACGAGAAATGATGCACCAGGTGAGCAAGAGACCCTCAGGTGAATTAAATCCAAAACTATTTGCGGTCACTGTAAACAACCACACTGGTAGGAGCTCTACTACAGCATCCAAGGCTGCAAGCTCTCTTGCTGATGCCCAGGAAACAGCTTTAGCACACAACAGCAAAAGGAAATTCAAGCACAAACTCATGGATGCTGTTCAAGCACTTGCAGACTACGAGGCAGCTGCAAGGTCATGCTACACTCACGCTGTGAGCTCCAAATGCTCAGCAAAGACAGGCACAGGGGCAGGCATTACAGCCCGATTCAGGGAAAGGAAATATTTTAACAAATGTGGATCACAATACAAAGTCTACAGGGTTCAAACCGAGACCCCTCATCTGTAGGTCTGTGGCCATTCTCCGGGCCAGGTTCTCACAGCACCAACCTCTTGTAAGAGGCACAGACCAACAGCAGAACCAAAATGCCCTTTCCATACGACTTTTAGCTAAATTCACACACAAAAGTCCTATTCTTAACAGCCAAATATTTATTTGTGCATTATTTCTCATAGCTCAGAGACAGGAAAACCAGGTTTAAACCACTACTGCCATCAGCATAGCTGTGGTACTGGGGAACTCTGCAGGAACTAGGAGTCCTCAAAGTAGCTTTCTCAAGCAGGTTTTTGCAAGCTGGCACCAAGCTCCCTGCTATTACAGTGACACTGCCAGGGACAGCCAGCCCAGCCAAGCTAAAGCTATTCCGAGAGTATTTGCACAGACTAAAAACTACACAAAGCATATACTTTGGTAGCTCCAGGTTTTAGAACATCACCATGCAGTACAAGAAGCAATATTCTCCTAGACCTTCAGATTGTTTATTTACTCACCTCAGTTTGTCTACTTCTTTGCAGTGATGATCCCAGTATAACATTTTTAACCTAAACGGTGGCATTCTGGCAACTGCCTCGAGATAGCAGGGTTTCTTTTTTGAGATGAGGTTAACAGAGTCTAAAATACTCAAGTAGCCTAAACAAGTGAAGTCCCATTGAGGCAAGAGGTATCATCCCCAGGGCTTCAGCTGCAATATTAGAAGCATCCTCAATGATGCAGCGGCAAGATTAAGCCTTTCTTGCCAACACGTTTTAAGTGCATATGGTGGAAAAGGTAAAGAGAAAACCCTTGAGCCTACCAGCAAACGCCCTTCTCGCTGGCTCAGGGAAGACAGCTTTGAGATGTCAGCACAGCCGAGACAATAACCCCATTCCCCAACGGGGCAGAAACCAAATTCTGTGAGAAAAGCGGCAATTCGGCAGCGCACGACGTTATGGCACCCAGACCCCCGGAGCTGCGGGGCACGGCCGGAGCCCCCCACCAACGCCGAGCATCAGCCTACCTGGAGCGGTCAGCGCTGCGGACAACGGCCGGAGAGGAGGAGGAGGAGGAGGAGGAGGAGGAGGAAGAGGAGGAAGAGGAGCAGAGAGCGGGGTTTCTCCCGACCCTCCGGCTCGGCACCCGCTGGCCGGAGCCGCCCAGGACCGGGCGCGGAGCTCGGCGGAGGCGAGACCAGGAGAGGAGACCCTTCTTCCCTCCGCCCCCGTCCCGCCCCCCGGAGCTCGCCCCGCTCCCTCCGCATCTACCGGGAGCATCCAAGCCTTCCTCTTCGCTGCTGGCAGGCGGGGGGAAGAAATGGGGGAACCTCGCTGGAAAAGAGTCCCGAAGCTCCCTCGTGGGAGAGGGGGATGTCCTCGGCAAACAGCTTTGCTTTTTCTTTTGTGTTTTCCTTTCTAAAGAAAGGAGCTGCGAAAATAAAGACGCGGGCAGACAAGTTTTATTTAAGAGCGTGGACAAATATTTGGCCACACGGAGCTCAGGGGATGGGGAGGGAAAGGCAAACACAACCGGGGCAGGTTTCATCGTTGCTGCGGGCTGGTGTTGAGCGTTGTGCCCGTGTAAGGCTCTGGAGAGACAGGCACCGCACATGGGCAGCAGAAACAATGATTTCCACAAGCGGCACCGTGTTCATTGGGACGGGACTCGGTAATTCAGGTCCTCTTCAAAACAAAAGAGTGTTGAACGTGTGCATCAACACAAGACCACACAGCTGTTCCTTTCATAGCCCAGCACCTGGATAAACCCTTAGGCTACAAAATGATGGCTCATCTCAGGCTCGTCACCCTCCCTGTGGTTCCTATAACTGGTTAAATCAAGCTGTTGGTGAGTGCCTCTCTAGGCTGTAACCTGCCTTACATCAGCCTGCCAGCTGTGCTGAAAAACAAAGCCTGAACGGAAATCAGGGACGTGCATGCTCAGGATCTGCTGAGGGCTTAATTATTTCTTGTTAATTGGAGGTAGGCTTGCTTCATTTGTTAGACCTGAATGTTGAAAAGCCGTTTCCTACTTTGAGAACTGACAAGGTGCAGATCAGAGAAGTGCTAATTGGACTATGAGTGTAATAATCCTTGGGCTGAACTGCACTTAAAATCCAGTAAGACCCACTACAGAGAGAGATTGCCTTGACCTTATTTATTTGAAATCAAAGATTTGTAGTGGTGAGCAGAAACTATCACTGGTGCTGGTGGAGTGCTTGGTCCTTATAAAAAAGGAGCTTACCCCTCTGAGATGGGATGGGAGCAGACTGGACAAGAAACTGGCTGCTGTCATCCTTTTCATATTTAGGCAGTCAACACGCTGAAAGCAGCTGTGGTGATCTGAGTAGGTGCTGACTTAGTCTTGAGTGGGTTTCTTGTTCAGAGAATTCCCCTCCCTCTGCCATGCTGCAGTAGCTGTCACCGATGCCGACCTGGATTGCCACGGGAGTCCCTGCTTTATTTTCACCCTGAGGTGGGTTCTCTGAGCTTCACTCAGCTCCGGTTTTCTCCCCAAGGCAGAAGACAACAGTCCTCTGCTCTCCAGCCTCAGGGAGCCCAGGATTTTCCCAGCTTTTTCACCCAGGAAAACAAAGAGCTGAGCCACGTAGGTGAGCAGATAGGATGGCAGCAGTAGAGTCCTCAGGGTGTTAAAGGTCTGGAGCAACATGCAGACAAAATTCCAGGTGAGAGAAGAAAGCAAGGTGCACAACAGCTGGGGAATAAAAGGAAGAACAGAATTGTCACTGCAGTGATGTTTTTGGAAGAGGTTCCATTTTCAGTGGGATACACAGGATTTTGAAACCACCAGTGCTTGTTCCCTTCCCTCATCCACCCAACACAACCAACAAATATTACGTCCTACAAGAGACAAGTTCAAGCTGCTGTGTTCGAGTCAATAGTTGTACATATGAAGAGCTCTAGGAGAACCAAACGGTGCCCTAGGCAAGACCAAGCTCATTGTTAGCATTGTTAGCCTTTGAAAAACTATGAAATTAATTAATGTTAAATAAATGGTTACGATGGTACCACTGACTTGGTACCACCTTGGTGGTGTTAATGGTCTTAAAAATGCTTTCACCTGAGGTATTGCTGATGCCAAAGCTCAGCTTCAGGGTGTGTTAGTCAAATAATTGCAGCAGTTTAAGATTATTCCAGTCCTTGGCTAGTCCAGCCTAACCAAGGTTAGCGCTGCAGCAGAACTGGTGGAAGGAAAGATGAGTGAGTACCTCGGTTGCTGCAATTCAAAAATCCCAGCAATGTAACTGAGCAGACAGGACTGGGAATAGTGACAGTGGAGGCACAGAGCAGCTTTCCCTTGTGAGCCCCTTCTGCAAAGGAACAGACAGTCAAAGAACAGGGAAAGAGAAGACACATGAGACATGAAGCTCTTCCACTGCTTGAAATACATCTTTCAGGATTTGTGTAAAGCCTGAAAGGATTAGGGTTGCTGTGTTTGCAAAGAGACTTCTGGCCTCAGTTGTTATTGAGCAAGTGAAATGCATCTTATTTTCAGTCACATGCTCCACTGTAAGAAATCTGAAGCAACTTTTGAAAGTATGTAATATCAGCCATAAATACCAGGAGAGTTTCTACACACAGTTGAGTTAAACTTCTTATCTTAGAGGATTAAATAGCAAATTTTGCCATTTCAAGAGAAGTTCTCAAGGACTTTTAAAATATGGATACATACCTTTAAATATAAATGCACACACATACTCATGATAGTCATTCTGCAAAATTTTGTGTTACCTTTACCTTGTCTACAACAGGAGTCATTACAAACAGGGAAGGCAGAAAATAAAACCTCCTGTTAGTCATTAACCAGGCAGAAACCAATCTTGGAGCTTTGTCTCACCCAAGAGGCCTGTGAGTCAGGCAGAGGTGGAAAAAGTCAGAGCTGAGGCACAAAAGCAGCAGATATGCAAGGAGGCAGCCTGGTCCCCGTACTCACCATGAAGATATTATAGAAAATGCTCTTTTCAGCATGGGAATATCTTATCTTCTGCCTCTGGGGCCAGCTGTTTGAGGCCACAGCAAGGAGACTTTGCTTTTGGCTTTTAGGATTTGAGCTCAGATAAGCAGGCTTGGGCCTCAGTCTTCCCACAGATCCACTGGATTGTGACTCCTCTTGCATCTCCGTACTGGATGCATCACTCTGGTTTTCTTCCTCTGTTAGTTCATCTTCGGAGTCAGAATCAGGCTCATCAGGAGATTCTTTCTTAATCGTTTCTGTGCTGGGCATCTGTGCTAGAAGCAGGTTTAAAAAGAACATGTAAAACACCTGCATGGGACTTTTTCTCCTTGGCTGCAAGCCTTGCACGTTCCATCTAGGAGCTGGACAAGGTTCCTCTGAACTTTTTCCATCTGAAATAAAGGATTTTCAATCCAAACTAGACAATAAAAGACCCTTACAAGTGTTTAATTTTAACTAATTAGCTCTTAATCAGCAATTATATTAAAGGAGGAACTGAAACATTATTTTTCACTTGTGCCTGCTGTAAACTAAAATAAAACAAGTGGATATGACTGAATTAGCTAGGCAGTTATTAAAAAGAGCACTTTTACTTTTATCTCTTAGGACCTGAGAAAAGCTTTATTGTTCTAATTCTGTAAATATGCTAGTACATAAAAAAATTTAATATCTTACTGGTTAAAATGTAATTTAGAGCATTTGTGGAAACAATTGGAGGCCTGGTGCTAACAGGAGTCACTATAGGGCCAGAAACTGTGACTGTAGATGTAGCAAGAATAACCTGAAAATCTCATTCAAAGCATCAAGAGAATTACTCTGTCCAGACAAAAGCCTGAGCATTCAACTGCAGCGTAAGGATGTGGCACAGCTATGTAAAATAGATATTTTGTCACTGATTTTGAACTTCCTCATCTGGGATTAGATTTTTTCCTCCAGCATTAGAGCACAGTAGCAAGGCTTTATTCTCACGAGTGCAACAACAAGCTTATTATCAGTCTAAATCAAAGCCTGTTGTTGGTTGCTGACATGTTAGAAGAAAGAATCAGGGATGGATTGGAAAAACAAACTGGCAAAATACACAAATTAATGAAAATGCATGTCTTATGCCCTTCAAAACTTTCTATCAGCCTCAGCATAAAAGAATCTCTTACCAGCTCCCACAATAAAAGCCTTCATGCCATCCCAAAAAGGAGAGGTACAAGAACTACAACACCAGAATTTAAAGTGTACAAAATCAGAGGATTAGGTTTGCTTTCTGGGGGATTTTTAAAATAGAAACCTATAAAAATTACTTGTCCTTTGCCTTTCTTAAATCAAATCACCTCTGAGATGAAGGTAGAGTGTAAGAAGGGTGGGTGGCAGCTTGGTTGTCTTACGAACATTTTTAACAGAAGAGCGTAATAATTTGTTTGGTTTTTCTATATGCAACCACCAGCACTAACAAACCTTTAGTTTCCTCCTGTGACAAGTGGCATTAACCTAAAAATAGCTGGCAGAGTGCTTTAAAGATGAAGTTACCTTTATGCAGCAGCACTGTACCTGATCAACTGCCAAACTTACCTTCATTAAGCAGCAGCTGCAGCCAGATAATCACGATGATCAGCAGCATCACAAACGGCAAACAGAACCAGAAGAAAAGCAGAGGAAAGGTCAGCTCGTTCACCAGAGGAACCAGGGGATACCTCATGGCTTGCTTCAGGTTACGCTAAGTTTAGAACAGCTCAACTGCTCCCCTTTCTAACCACCTTTTAATAACTCTCATTGCAGCACTGCTGATCACAAGAAGAGCAGTGATAAATCAGCAAAGGGGACAGCCCCGGCTGGGGAGGGAGCAATAGGGATTAATATGGGATAAGAACAACTGAGAAAGGCCAATCAAGTCAGATGTTTTCTTCTGCTGCTATTTAAAGGATAAATACAGGTTAGGAAGCTTTCGAGGCTTGTGTTAAAACAGCTGTGTTAAAACAGCTTACGTTAAAACTCTAGTTAGAGTTAGTTCTTGTCTTTGGATATCGGGGGGGTAACCAAGTGCTTCAGCCACTTTGAGACTGAGTAGCCAAGGTTGCTCTTGAGAAAGCAAAAAACCAGATTCGACCCTCCAGAGATGTGTAGAGGATGAGCAGCTACAAGCTGCTTCTCCCAGGCTCTTCAATGTGGAGCACAAATATGGCCCATATTGACTCTATTTTTAGCCTACTCTGTATATCCTCATCTATTAGTTAATCCTTTAGGGAAATAAACTTTTATATTTTAATTGCCCTTCTGTCTCCCTTCCCTCCAAGGAAGGCAACTAGCACATTTCATAGGATTTGTGTCAATAAAAGTATTGCTTAAGAGTAAAGGAGTTCAGTAGTGATCAAAGAAGGAACCAGATAAGTGACTTGATAACTTGATATTCATCACGCTGTGTGTTTCTCCTTCAACAAAATAAAGCCATAATCTATTGCTTACCTCACAGAGGGTTGTTTGGCTAGATTAATTGCTCGTGTAGCTCTCAGGAGAAGAGAGCAGTGATATAAATGCACATTACAAATGATTGCCTGCATTTAATGCTCTTGCTCGTGAGCGTGTGTTTGTTTTCATGTAGTAACAGCCCCTTGAAGTGAGCCTTTTAATCCCAAGATCTAAATGAACTCGGCAAATTCTTATTAATTCACATTAATAACACCTCTGCATGATAAAAGAAAGCTATTAGCCCTGCTTTGTGCATTGGGTAAACAAGTGAGAAAAGCCATTAATGCCCTGAGCATTAAGGATGCTCAATATTTGAGTCCCCATTTCACACAGTGGGGGTGGCAGGTTGGGGGCACCTCTGGAAATCAGGCTGGTGTTAGTTTGTCTACAGCTGCAGTGCTGAGAGGGATGGCAAGGAGCTGAAGCTGTGATCTGTTTAATTTTAATGACAAATTGTGTCTCTTAGTCACATCACTGGAAGCCCTCGGAGGCCACGCTGGCTCCCACGAGCTGAGCCAGCCTGGGACCTCCCACCCTGGAACCTCATCTCACCAGGGAACGGGGGATTGAAATAAGGGGGAAAGGCTCTCCCCATTTCCCATATCTCCAGAGGGGCTGGGAGCACAGGAGTGGGAGATGCCGGGGCTGTGTCAGTGACCTCCTGTGCAAGTGGCACGGCCCAGGGCTGTGGGGTTTCACCTCCACACAAGCCACAGTCACTGGGGAGGGTTCACAGCCCAAGTTTAAAGGACAGGGGGGCCCTGTGTGGAAGGGAGCAGGGCTACAGCCCAGCCCCCAGGCTGATGGTGATACCCACAAAATTGGATTTGTTACCTGGTGTGCTACAAGCCAATAATGACACACTCGAGAGAGACGCTGATTGTTTATTTCAGAGCTGCCCCAGCCTGGGTGCTCGGTGGTATTCCACAAATCCGGCACACCCTTATGGACTTTCCCTGACATTATTTATACACAGAAACTCAGAGTCAGTGACTTTCCAAGCACAGCCCCTCTGTTAGGATTGCTCAGTAATTTCCATGCAAGTTACATCAGCCCAGCCAACTTCTGTGCGTTCTCAGGGGAAGGGTCTTTTTTAGCATTATAATGAACATGTTCAGCCCTAGGACACACAGACCTTGAGTATTCTGAAAAGTTAGCAATATATACATAGACATACATCAACACCTTCATCTACTACATCCTTAAAGCTTGCTCATTCTCCTCCACCACTACGAGTTTATTGTTTGGTTGAATTAACTTCATTTACTACATCCTTAAAGCTTCAGGATGTCCTTGGCTAAAGGGATGATCCTGCTCCCTGTTCCACTGATGAGGTGTCCTTTCTTTCTTGTTAGGCTTGAAAGCATACAAAGGTTTTACATCAAAGAACATCCCAATTTAAGATAATCTTGACAGGTTCCACCCTGGGGGTGCTGGTGGACAGCGGCTGACCATGAGCCGGGTGTGCCCAGGGGGCCAAGAAAGTCAATGGCATCCTGGCCTGTCTCAGAATAATGTGGCCAGCAGGACCAGGAAAGTGATTCCTCCCCTGTGCTGGGCCCTGGTGAGGGTCACCTCGAGTCCTGTGCCCAGTTCTGGGCACCTCAATTCAGGAAGGACAATATCCAAGACTGGATGAGGCTCTGATCTAGTTGACATGGTTTTTTGGGTTGTAGGTTGGGCTTGATGATCTCAGAGGTCTTTTCCAACCCAAATGATTCTGTAAGGGATGCCAGCATGTCGGAGTAGACGATTGTCCCCCTCCACTCTGCTCTTGTGAGACCCCACCGCAAATACTGTGCACAGTTCTGGTGTCTTCAGCATCAGATGGACATGGAACTGTTGGAGCAAGTCCAGAGGAGGCCACGAAGCTGCTGAGGGCACTGGAGCACCTTCTCTACAGAGACAGGCTGAGACAGCTGGGGCTCTTCAGCCTAGAGAAGAGAAGGTTGTGTGGAGGCCTCCCAGCACATTTCCAATGTGTGCAGGGCCTACAGGGCAGCTGGGGAGCGACTGTTCCTCAGGAACTCCAGTGACAGGACGAGGAGTAATGGGTACAATTTGAAAGAGGGGAAATTTAGGTTGGAAATTAGAAAGATAATTTTTTACTGTGAGGGTGAGGAGGCCCTGGCACAGGGTGCCCAGAGAAGCTGTGGCTGCCCCTGCATCCCTGGCAGTGTCCAAGGCCAGGTTGGACGGGGCTTGGAGCAACCTGGGATAGTGGAAGGTGTCCCTGCCCATGGCAGGGGGTGGAATGGGATCTTTAAGATCCATTCTATGATTCTGAGCTGGCTGCTGTCCGTCCCACCGATTAGGTCTCCTCTCCTGCTGGTTAGGCTCGGAAGCACACAAAGATCTCACATTACACAAGGCCCTGATTTAAGATAATCTCCATTTACCCCGCGTCTCGCGGCAGCGGCGCCCCGGAACCCCCGTGCGCGCCCGCGTTCCCGGCCGGACGCAGGCGGGAGGCGCGTCCGCCATGGCGGCGCCCACGCGGGTGTTCGCGTTCCNGGCGGCGCGGAGCCGCGGGGCCCGCGGCGGGGCCGGCGCGGAGACCCAGGTGGGGAACGACCTGGGCAGCCCCGAGCCGCTGCGGTGGCTGCTGCGCTCGCCTTTCGACCGCAACGTGCCCGTCCAGCTGGAGCTGCAGGAGCTGCTCCTCGACCACGTCTTCCAGCGCCTCGGCGTCTCCTCGCAGGTACAGCCGGGCCGGGGCTGAGCCGCCCGGGGATCCCGAAATGGTTTGGGTTAGAAGGGACTTTGAAGACCACCTCGCTGCACCCCCTGCCGTGGGCAGGGGCACCTTCCACTAGAACAGGTTGTTCAGATTTCCGTGCAGCCTGGTCTTGGACACTTCCATGGATGCGGCAGCCACAACTTCCCTGGGCAACCTGTGCCAGTGCCTCACCACCCTCACAGGGAGCAATCTTTTCTTAATATCTAATCTAAACGTCCTCCCTTAAACTTACTGTTGGGTAATGCTCTTATTAGTAGTGTTCACTGACCATCTGTATACGTGGCTGTGTTGAGAGTTGCTCCTCAGAGCGTGGAGTCGTTTTGCCTGCATGACAACACCAGTTTGAAAGCTTTACCCAGAGAGGAACTAAACTTCCACTGGTTTTCACTCACCTCCTCATTGCATAGGTCTTGGTTGCTTAGATTTTTAATAATTCATGTATGTTTTTGAAAGTCTCCTCTCCTCCACCGTTAGGAGTTTACTGTTTGGTTGAATTAACATTAATGTCTTTTTTACCCCCTTAAACACTAGATAGAATTTAACTTTCATGATTAATAGCCTGCACATGAAGTGCTTTCTCATGGCCATTTAGGAGGCGTTTTTGCTGGTGCTTAAAAGAAGAAGCAAGGATAACTAACCCTGGATTTTCCCTTCATACCTTTGTTACTGTTCTTTCCCCTTGTCTCTCCCAGGGCTGTGTGGATCACCCAATTGTTCTGACAGAAGCAGTTTGCAATCCTCTGTACTCAAGGCAAATGATGTCTGAGCTCCTCTTTGAATGCTATCAAGTGCCAAAAGTGTCCTACGGCGTGGACAGCCTGTACAGTTTTTATCACAACAGAAGGCAGAACTGGCCCTGCAGTGGTTTGGTGATATCCTCAGGGTACCAGTGTACACACGTTTTGCCAGTCTTAGAAGGCAGGTAAGTTCTGGGTATCTTAAGTCCGGTGCAGCCACTGACTTTTCAAGTGATGCAAACACCTGTTCCTCCAGCCCTGCGCTATTAACTCTGGTGTTAATTTAGACTGATGAGTTAAAACCAGGTCTGCAGATTTCACTAAGTTCTGTTGAATTTTGAATTGAAGAAGCAGTGCTGCTCTTGTAAATGTTGTACTTTAGTTGCTATTCATGCCTTGATGTGTACTTTGAAGGGAGAAGGGGGTATCTGCTCCAAGTGAAACTGGGCATTAAAAAACATATGTTAGGTTTAAAAGCAGCTTTGAGACAAAATGAAGTGCTCTGTGTGTGGGACTTGTGCAGTGCTTGAGGCTTTTATCATTCTGGTTATTCTGCTACGTTGCCCTACTTTCTCTTTTTACTTTTTTCCTCTTTTTTAATCCTTACTGCAGGAAATGGCTTTGTTATATCCGGTAAATGCTCCAGATTTTCAAGGTTTACACCTGTCCAACTGTGAAGTGTCACAAAGGTTAAAAAACTACTTTTAGCACCGCTAACCATCACTTCTCTTGTTAAAACAGAACATCTCCTTGCTGTAGCCAAATTATTTAATACTTGGGGTTTTTTTTTAAAGCAGAACAGAGCCTTTCAGAAAAAACCATAGTAAACAAAGCAGTGATCGTGCTGTTGCCTGAGAAAAGCAGGTGTGTTAGATTCTCTGGTAACTGAACCTTGGAATATTTGTCTGTGAATATTCATCTACGGAAATTAATAATTCGGGGGAAAGCAGGAGGTGTGTTTGATTTCCTGTGGATCCCCGCAGTCTGAGCTGTGTCTGTTTGCATTTTGAGGCTGGATGCCAAGCACTGCAAGCGCATTAACCTGGGTGGGTGCCAGGCTGCCGTGTACCTGCAGCGGCTGCTGCAGCTGAAGTACCCCGGGCATTTCGCGGCCATCACGCTCAGCCGCATGGAGGAGATCCTGCACGAGCACAGCTACATCGCAGAGGACTACATAGAAGGTAAAGCCAGCTCTAATTCACCTCCAGATAAGGCTCACCCACACTGAGTTTGTCCTCTCCACCCCTTGTTTTCAAGTTGGCTCGAATTCTTCCAGAAATATTCTACTGCTGTTTTGCTTTCTTTGTGGAAACCTGCCTCGTGCTTAACAGTGGTTTAACATTTAAAATTAAGACAGAAATAACATTTAACTACTACTACTACTACTGCTACAAAAAAATCTGTATTAGTTTCATATTCGCTGTGAATAAAAATTGGGATGGTTTCAGAGGAAAAGAATTTAAAAGGACCTTATTATTTATTTTAGACTTCAAAAAAAACTTTAAATTGGTTAGGATTTCTGTGTTTCATATCTCCTTTAAGGTTTCCAGAGTTGCACAGGACATTTCTCATGACTTTGTGTGAACTAAATAAGTTTTAAAATTTCCATGCAAATGTCATCTGAAGTAGTGGCTGAAGAAAAGTGGGTTTTTTAATTTCTCACTTGTGAATGAGCCTTCCTTAGAAATGTGTGAGAGCCCTCCCTCCCCCTGGGCGGAGAGACTTCAGTGTGCACTTGCACTTTGTAGTACTTGGTGTTTCCTGGCCATCAGAGCACTCAAAGCCACCTGCACTGGGTGTGTGACCTGAAGGCAGTGCTCAAAGGGGGCAGCCAAGCTTGGGGACAGCTGCCGAGAGGTGACAAAATTCTGTGCTTGGACTATTTTTGCCTTCTTTCCTCACCTTTCATCCTTCATGCGGGGTGCGCGCAACGTGCGAATCATTGTTTTGGGCCGACAGAAGAAAACGTTACTTTGCTTTCCAAACCCCCAGAGCTGCAGAAGTGGCGGTGCCCAGAGTACTACGAGAACAACGTGCACAAGATGCAGCTGCCTTTCTCCAACAAGCTGCTGGGCAGCACTGTGGCATCCGAGGAGAAGCAGGAGAAGAGGCAGCAGCAACTGCGGCGGCTTCAGGAGCTCAACGCGCGGCGTCGGGAGGAGAAGCTGCAGCTGGACCAGGAGAGGCTGGACAGGTTGCTGTATGTGCAGGTAATCGGGGCACAGTTTCAGTGTGGTATCCTGGGAGGAGGACAGGCTGCCCTCAGAGCTTTATCAGAAGGTCACACATCATGGTGAAGAAGCTATGGCTGTCCTGGGTGTTCTCTGATAGGAGCTTGCCAAGGTTACTTGCAAGATAACGGAGATTATTGATGCAGGGGATGTTTTCAGCTTCTGAACAGCACTTCTTTTGGGAAATACTTCAGATGCTGTCAAAGCGTGCACATCATAGTCTCTAGCAATGCAAGGAGAGTGTCTGTACATGCACTGCTGACTGCTGTGATTGCCCTGTCTTGTTCATCACAGCCAACTCTCATCTGTCCGCAGGAACTTTTAGAAGATGGTCAGATGGATCAATTCCACAAAGCTTTGGTGGAGCTGAACATGGACTCTGCAGAAGAACTTCAGTCTTATATCAACAAATTGAGTCTGTCTGTTGAACAAACGAAGCAGAAAATCCTACAGTCAGAAGTCAATATTGAAGTAGATGTTGTGGACAGCAAGCCAGAGGTAGGATGTTTTCACCAACTTAATCCTCATTTTATCTCTGAAGGAATTAAGCTTCTATGCTTGAAAATATGTCCCTTCAGACTTCCATTGGTGAACTAAGCTTTTTCTTTAACACACTGCAAGTCATTATTAAGTTGGCAACTGCTTCTCTCTTTGCCGAGTGAATGTCCTGAGACAACCATCCTTAATCTTCAGTAGCCTTCTATTAAAGATACAGAGGAACCCATCCATCTTTTTAACAAAAACAGGATTTGTTTTCCTTTCTGTTCTTCACCTTCAGGTGCAGAGAGCTTTATGGTAAACAACCAACCCTGCCTTCATTCTGGCTGTCTCTTTTTGGTGCATTTAAGCAGCGTGCTCTGTTTTGGTTCCTTAATGAAAGATTAGTTGCTACACTTGGTTGTTGGAGTTGTCTTGAAGATGAGAAGCTCCTTTTCTGCTTTGCCAGACTAACACAGGCCGAGCACCCAGCAGCTGCTGCTAAGAGGTGGTCTAAGGCTGCTTGTGCATGTGCTTTTAATTGCCTTTCAAGTCACATAAGACAGAGCTTTTTTAGCTTTTTCAGCCTCTGTTCAGGGAAAAGGTAGAGAGAAAACCAGAAAATTGAAGGATAGAGGAGAGATCCTTATTTAGGTTGCCCAGAGAAGCTGTGGCTGGCCCATCCCTGGCAGTGTTCAAGGCCAGCTTGGAGCAGCCTGGGCTAGTGGAACGTGTCCCTGCCCATGGCAGGGGGTGGAACTGGATGAGCTTTAACCAAGCCAAACCATTCCATGGTTCTATGATTATCAGTAAATGACTGTGCTTCAGCAAAATTTAGGGAGACAATGGGCTTATCATTGTGGTAAAGAATCTTTCTGCCTACTGTCAAAAAAAGATATTCTAGGAAAAAGAGTATTGAAAGATTAGCAGCTACCTGTGATTTTTCTCAGTGACTCTGCCTAAATTCCAACATCTCCCACACTCCTGCTCTTTGCTAGGTGCAATCTCAGACCTCGGAATGAATCCACAAGCTTTGTTATTTGGTCTGTGCCTTGAGAGAGCACTTAGAATTATCACAAAATCCATTTGTAAGACCAAGTGTTCAGCTGAGTTCTGTGTATCCTTCTGGTTTTGTCTTTTTCCTTTTTTTTTAAAGATATAAAACGAAATGGATGTAACAGACCTTCACGTTACTGCATTTTTGCTGTAACAATGAACACTGCTAAACTTCAGTTTGAGTAATTGCAGTTGTTTAAGTAGATACAAAATAGATACTTAAGAATGTTTGAAGGACCTAATTTTAGCTCATGTTGGCATTGCAACAAATGTTTCAACTGTAAAATAACCAAAACAAATATTTAGCAGCAAAATCCCAGAGGTAACATTATAACACAAAAAAAGATAATTAAAATGGTGCTCCTACCTCACAACGGGAGTCTTGCATGATTTTGAGTGTTGCTTTTCATTAGGGAAGAGCTTTGCGTATGTGTAAAATAAAAGGGGGTTTGGTGTGTCCTGTGAGCAAAGTTGAAACTCTCAAAAATTGTGTGGTGGCTTTGTGGCTAGCAAATATTTGTTTTCCACTCCCATACAAGCGAAATAGGGAATTTAATGGTAATTATAGAGCAGGTAGAGGTGCTGGGAGGGCACCAAGTTTTAACCAATATAAAAAGCTATTTTACTAAGTTTTAATATGCTGTTAGGCTTAAGACATGGCTACCTGGTGACTGAGGCCTGGATTTCTGAGCTGGCATTGGGATAAATTTATTGGAAGTGTCTGATTTTTGTGCTCTGTGTGAATGTCTGTATTTCTATTTTCTGGGCATATTTGCTTTCGAGCATGTTAAAAAGTTGAGATATGAGGAAACTGAGTTTTCCAGCCGTGTCACCAGAATTGAAGTCACACCTGAGCTAACCTACCATAACATTCCTGCTCTGTTTCCAGACTCCTGACTTGGATCCACTGGGCAGTGAACAGTCCCTGGAGGATGTGGAAAGTATTAATGAGTTTGAACCTTTATTTGCTGAGGAGCAGCCTGAAGTTGAGAAGCCTGTTGCTGCAGTGCAGGTTTGGTTTCTCTATTTACACCTCGTGCCAGGGGTTTGCATCCCAGTTGTCCAGCCAGTCTGCTGACATTTCTCCTCATGCAAACATTGTTTGCCTGCTCTTGGAAGAGATGCTTAAACCACCTGAACAGGACATTAAGAGAGAAGTCCTGGCAATCTTAGCTGGTGGTTTAGGAAGAGAATACTCCCACTTGGCTCACTCTGCTGGCAGTGCCTGCTGTAGCAGTGCTGTGTTATTAAGGGAAAAAAGTCCTGCTCAAGTTTTTTTGTCTGTGATCCATAGCCTGGTGTCTCATCCCAGTGGACACAGCTTTCAGCTTGTGAGGTTGAGGCTTAGAATTGAGTGGCTCCAAGAAGAATAAATTATAGAAGTCAAACTTCCTTGGCCTTTTGGAACCTTTAGCATCATGCTTTTTCTCTGTAAGAGCATTACCACCTGGGTTTTGTACAGAATTGCTTGGAAACTTTGCTTATTGTAGAATACTGCTGTTCTTTAACATAATTGCCCACTACTTCTCACTGTTTTTAAAGCCCGTGTTTAACCTGGCAGAGTACCACCAGCTTTTCCTTGGCACTGAAAGAATCAGGGCTCCAGAGATTGTCTTCCAGCCCTCCCTGATAGGAGAGGACCAGGCTGGTATAGCAGAAACCATGCAGTATGTCCTTGAGAGGTGAGTTTACAAAACTATTCACTTCAGACAAGCTATTCTTCTTTTGATATCAGCTTTTGAAATGCTGGGGGTTTAGCAATAATTTGAGAAAATATGTTGGAATAGTTCTTTTTGGTTGCATTGCAGGTTAGACATGTCTTCCTGTTCTGAAACCTACATGTAGCTCTGCTTGTTTTAAGTCAGTGGATCTAGAAAGTTTTTTGATCAGTTACCCCATCAATGAAGAATTTTTGAGCACACCTCTCCTATATATGTGTATTTATAAATTACAGCTACTACTAAACTAACGTATTATGAACATTTTAAAACACACACAAAACCAGAAATTAAAAAAGGATGAGATAAAGGTGAAATAAACACTATTTAAATGTATTTATCAATTTATCTTCCTGCACCCCACTGGATTGTTTTGCACAGACCCCTCTTTAGAAGATCCCTGGTCCAGCTTGTTATTGAGCGAAACAACAAACCCTTGCAACAGTGAGCTGGCAGTCTCTGGTTTTGGGAGACCAAAATCAGGGGTAACATTTTAAAGTTATGATACAGACACAGCTGCTGGACATTTCCAGACAAATTAGCATTGATGTAATGTCACCCCTGAACTGTATGAACATAGGGGATCACATTTTCTGAAAGGTAAAAATTCCAGCCCTAGAAAGAAGGGAGAAATGCAGTTGTTGATTTATGGGGTACTGAGTGCTTTCAGGATTTTTTCTGCCGCCACCTGAATTTTCAGAAAACAAACAAACAAAAGCTTTTCATGCTGGGAAAGTGAAGTTTCTCAGAGTGAATCCTGGGACAAGATGTCAGTATTCCCCACAGCTGTTCCAGTTCATAGGGCAGATAACCTTGAGAAAGGCTGAAGTTGTTCTTCGCAGGTATTCAAAGGAACAACAGGCTATTCTTGTCCAGAATGTTTTCCTCACTGGTGGAAATACGATGTACCCTGGACTGAAAGCCAGAATCCAGAAGGAACTCCTGGAAATGAGGCCATTCCAGTCATCCTTTCAGGTGTGTATATTGACACGATGTTTGTGTGGACAGCCTGCTCTTCTGTGTTCAGATGTGATTGGGTGAGGTGCAGAGCAGAGGTACTTGGAGCATGGACATGGAGAGGGTTTTAAGACAAGACTCTGCAAACAGCTTTTTGACCTGAGAAGGTGCAGGTTAAGCAAAGATATGGTTGCTCTTTCAGCATAGTGAGTAGGGAAGATGCCTTAAAAAAGGAAAGTCTGCTTCTGCTAAACGACCATGCACACCCAAGCGTGTTTGGCTGGAAATTTGCAGATTGATTGCTGAGGAATTGATAACAAGGTGAAAACACACTTGAACCCATTCCTAACATTACTCTTCCTGAGAGACACTGAGTAATCAGCTCAAATTTTTGCAGTTCAGTGGCCTGTGTCACATACCACTGTAATCAGGGTAAAAAGGGCTTTTACCTCCTGCGCTGAATGGACGTTGTTCTGTTTTCCTTCCATCCAGGTTCACCTTGCTTCCAGCCCTGTCTTGGATGCCTGGTACGGGGCTAGGGACTGGGCAGTGGAATACACAAACCGTGAGGAAGGCTGGATAACCAGGAAGGACTATGAGGAGAAAGGGGGGGAATACCTCAAGGAACACTGCGCTTCCAACGTCTACGTTCCCATTCGCCTTCCCAAGCAGGCCCCACGGGCGGCGGAGGCGGCGGCTCCCAGCAGAGCCTCGGGCACAGGGAACCCCAGTGAGCAGGCATAGCCCTGCCCTTGGCACCCACAAGGCTGCAGGGAGGAGCTCCTGGTGTGCAGCAGGGCAGAGCCTCGCTGGCTGCTCGGGAGCACTGAGATCCCATCCAGGCCTTTGGCCGAGGAGGACGGGACACGCTGGCACGGCCGGAGCGCTCAGTGCTGCTCACACACAGCAGCTCGGGGAGAGGAAAACACCCTCTTAGAGACTGGCGTAGTAAGACTCAGGGGTTTTGGAGAGTGTATGTTTTACAGCTTTTTTTAAATGTAATGAAATGTCCTGGTTTTATATGGCTTTTATTGCAGCTGGGCTGTACCAAGCCAGGCAGCCCGGCAGGGGTCCCCCTTGCTCGGCTCACGATCGTCTGTCGGGACACGTCGGGCACTTCGTGCTGCGGGACACCAGAGGGGCTGAGCTCAGCCTCGCCTCCCGAGGCCTCGTGTTCCATCTCCTTCCAGCTACACACGTTCTGCTAAACCACCACCAAATACGCGGTGGGTACTTCTTGTCTCCAATGACGTCAGAGATATCGATGTTGAGGTTGAAACTGGAGAGCTGGGCACATAAAGACACAACCCTCCATGAAGCACAGTCCAGAGGCACTGCCAAGCCTTGTGCAGCCCTCAAGTGGTTGTGCAGGCTGAGCAGGGCAGCTCTTTGATGGGGCTTTTTGACCAAAAAGTTGTTTCAGCAATAAAAGCTTTTTGCTTTACCACTAACTTAGGTGTTTCAGTGATTTCACCTCTTTAGAGCAATAAGGATGGACTTGATCGGTTGTACTTTGCTTAAAAACACAGGTTTGCAGCCAGGCTCCTGTCCTGCTGTACAATATGTTCCAGCTTAAATTCGACTGGGGATTCAGCTGTCACACTGAGCAACTCCTTGTTGCTTTCCCAAAAGAATAATCCCTACTGAATGCTGAACCTAAACCTAAGGAGACTCCATCACTTTGGCAAAAGCTGGAAAAGGCAAGGTAATGGGGGAAATGTCCAGACAGGAACTGATATAAAGAAGGTGTAGAGGTGGTGATTTGCTGTCCCCAAGGGCTGCAGAGCATCAAGGCAGGTTGTCATCTGGCAGATTCAAAGCGAAGAAAATGAGGAACTTGTTTGTGCTGAAGTTGGTTGCCACAGGATGAGATTTTTGGATTCAAAGATATAACCGAGATTTACAATTTTTTTAAAAAGAGGAATTCATGGGCAAATATTGAGGTCTCACCTGTGCATTGAGTGTTCACCAGAGAGCCTGTGAGGGAAGGGCTGTTGCAGACCTGCTCTACACAGTTCCTGTGGCACCCAGCACCAGCCAGTCCCAGGTGGGATACTGGTCTTGGTGGCCTTTGTCTGCTCCTCACAGGCTGTTGGGCAGGGCAGGAGGAGGGAGCTGGCTGCCTCCAGGTGACCTCAAATTTGGATTATTGATCCTATCCCTGGCTGCCTGGAGGCAGATTTTAGGACAATTAAGGGAATTCTATGGCTGGTAAAGAATGTGGAAAAACATGCTGTGCTGAAACCAGCAAAGTTACACCCCATCATGTCTTTTCTGATCTCGGTGACCTGGAGTAGAGTAAATGATGTCCCATTGCTATTTGACCCCTTTCTGACCCATCTTTAGCTACTGTAGGCAGAGGGAGTACTCAAGGTATGGAAATTGTTCTGATACTTGGTGTTGGCTGCTAAATAGATAAGTGTGTTGTACATAAAACTGTTCCAGAATGAGGGCCTGGAAGGGCATCTATAATGTGTGATTATATGACTGCTAGATCATCGGCCAAATCATGCCAGCCACTTCTCTTGCATTAATTCAAAGCAGAGCTGTCTAATTCTGCACAGAGGTGCCAGAGCAGCTGCTTAAACAGCTTTAAGGAAGCATAATTTTATAATCTCCTGAATTTAGCTGTTAATTTGTTACTTTGTGCCCACGGTAGCTGGAGCAACTGATGAACTTGGACAAGGTGATCACTGTCTCAGGCTGCTCTCAGTGTGCTGGTGGCCATTTAGGTGCTTGGAGAAGCACCATGAAAAGCATGAACGTTGCAGAATGGAATGAATTTTACCCGTTTCAGTTCAGTTCCCTGGTAATGATTTGCCGTGGTGCTTCCTGAGCATTGGTGCTGGCAGGACAGAAACGGAAGGAGGGTGTGGTGCTGAGGACAGGAGGACACAACGGTGTCATTTTGGACAGTAGTGTTGGAGTCCTCGTGGAGCTTCACCATTGTGACACTGGTAGCAGGGTTTTCTCACCCCCATGTGCAGAAGAATTTGGTTGTTTTCCATGTAAGTGGCACAGGGCTCTCCAAACCCAGAAGGGGCTTGGACTGTCTCCTGTCGTTGGTTTATGCCCCCTGGGAGGGCAAAAGGCACCTGCTGGGCCCCTTTTTAGTGGCACTTTTGGTTGTGTGAGGAGCAGTAGGAGGAAAAATAATACTTCTGTGGACAGCAAACTCGAAGTGCTGCTGTGAGGGCCTTTGCCAAGCGATGGCAGGGCTGCTGTTGAGTGAGTGGCTGTGCCAGCAGCCTCAGCATCACTGCTGTGTTTATCCTGGCATGTGTCCCCCGAGCTGAGCCGGTGCCATTGCCAGGTCTGAGATGGTCAAGTGGTTCCCATTTGGTCCTTGGTAAATGAAGTTCAAAGCGGTCTGTAACCTGGTTATACAATTCAGCTACGCCCTAATTCAGGTCGAGGAATACGAAAGTACAATTTCACAGCAGTGCTGAGTTCGGTCTATTTAAAAGAGAGCTCAAACTGGGTCCCACCTTTCACAGGGTCCCCAAGACCTGCTCTGGGTGGAAACACCACGTCAGTGAGCAGCCCTGGAGACTGAGCATCCATCATGTGTCCCATGGCCCAGATTTCCTTTGGAGCTGCCAACGAGCCTCGCTTTGGGGCTTCAAGGCTTCTTATGCTTCCTGTGCCACAGCAACTTCAAACATGTTCTTTGCTAAATCTCTGCTAGGACACCAAGATTAGAACTCTCTGCTCCAGTTATTAATCTCTGGAATACTTAATGTGCTGTGTAAGACAGCATCTCGGAAGAAAGAGAAGATGCCCGTGAACTGTCACTTAAAATTTAGGATTATCCCTCTGGAGACAGCCCACAATGATCCTCTGGCAGTCAGTCATAAACCACAAGTTTTGAAGCTTGTGTGGGATGAGCAGGGGAGGGGAGAATGCTGTAATGGATTTAACATTATCCCCAAAGTCGTATGGTGGGATTTCCACGCGATGGTTCGGAACGCCAGGCACAGAGCAGCTGTGCTGATTCCCATTGCTCACTCCCACTGCTCTGTGCAGGGAGCAAGGAGCTCCCTGAGCATCAGCTTCAACAGAACTCGGTTTTAAATGGCTCAAACCCAGAGCATGGTTTGCCAAGAGTTTTTCAGGCTCCTTTCATTCTCTTTTCAGGCACCCAGTTTCCTGTACGTAGTTGACAAACACCTTTTCCCTCCTCTTTGTTCACACGAGCTCAGCCCTCACGTCAGCAAGGTGTCATAGTTTCAAAGGATTTTTTGTTGTTGTTTATTTTTAAATTGTATGGCTTTTTTTACATTCTTGGGTGTCTTTTCGTCTTTTTGAGCAGTGGACTTGTTCCCATTTTCTAACGCAGCAGAGGCCATGATGAGAGAACCATTTTCATGGATCCAGCTCACAGCAATGTTTGCCCATGACAGTTCATGGCTGCTGCTCTGCCCTCACTTCTGTGTCTCAGCAGAACCAGCCTGGGAGCGGTGCTGGCTGAGGCTTTCACAGAGTGCACAGCTCCTCTGGGGAAGGAGGGAGGGCAAGTAAAATCATGGAGGCTTGGTCCATCTGTGCTGGACGTACAGTGTGCCAAGTGGAAAAATCTTCAAACCATTCATTTCCTGAAGCCAGCAGAAGTCTCAAGTATGGTGAGAATCACTCTGTGCAGGTATGCTTTTATTTTTAAGCAAGTGCTGTTCCCCGCTATCAGAAGCAAGCTGGATTTATGGTCTGAGAAACTTCTGTGCTCTTGAAATTCCTGGGTTTAGTCAGGACAGTATTTTTTTAAGCTTTTAAATTATTTCAGAACTGAGGGGAAGTATGAAACAGCTTCTCCCTTCATCTGACAGGAGGTAAGTATGCAGTGCTGATGGGGAAAGCATTTTTATGTTGTCAGTGATGTTCTGTGAAGGCATCCAAGTTCCTGCACTTCAGCAGTCAGGCTGGTACATCAAGAGGAAGCTCATCTCCAGGGAAGATTGTGGCAGGTCTGACTGGACAAATGAGCTTCACAACATGCAAGGAAGGAGTGTGGCTTTGTTCAAACCCATGCCAAATGAATTCCAGAGGAGAGAGACCTTTGGAAAGCTCCTCCTGTTTGAGCTGCTTGGGAATATAGTGGGTGATAGAGTATTGGATAGCAGGGTGACCACGGTGCACTGGGTGCCTTCCTTTATTTAGGTGAAAGGCAAGAGTGTGTGGTGGACCTCTGGGTAGGAGAAGTTTTGAGGGATGGTGGCAACCTGCAGCCCCCAAAGCCTCAAAGCTGCTGTGGT
Organism: Rhagologus leucostigma; assembly: GCA_013397725.1. Lineage (NCBI taxonomy): Eukaryota > Metazoa > Chordata > Aves > Passeriformes > Rhagologus > Rhagologus leucostigma. The sequence goes on from VZTD01004927.1 coordinate 1,236,863, forward strand.
GACACTTTCCTGAGTGCCCTGATGCCCAGGAGGGTTGGGAAGCTGTTGGCTGCAGCAGAGGCTGATTTTCCTCCTGTCTAAAGTATCACCCTGTTTCTGCAGCTCTCCCTGGAGCACACTCCGTGCTCCTAAATGGTTCCTTATGCCGAGTGGGAAAACTGTCCTGTACAAGCTTGGGAGGCTGGGAACTCACTGCCTTGTCTGAGCTTGCTTGGAAGCGAGTTCCGGTCTGTGCAAACAGTTTTTGGGTAGTCTTATCTTTCCACGAAACATTTTGATGTGGAGGTTTTGTTCTTCAGGGTGTTTTCATTCTCTTCAAAGGAGAATAGTAATGGGTAAAACTATCCTGCCTCATTGACACGTTTCTGCACTTGAACAGCAGCCCCGCTGTGTCCAGATGAGGAACTGTCCTGTTAGTCTGATCTCCCTGCTCTCCTTTGAGAGAGCCCCTTCACTGGGCTTCCCCACATAATTTTGGAGATACCTCAGTCCGTGCCAGAACAACCAGAAGTCCCCTGTAGCACACAGACCTCTCTGTCACCCCTTCACCTTGAGCAGCAGCTGCCTTTCAGTGTTTTGTCTGCTACACTTCGATAAATCCACGCGACCGAGAAGTCATCAGCTAATAAACTCTGTGCTCCAGAGGCAAAATGCCTTGAGAGGGTCCCAAACTGCTTTCTTGGACACATCCACAGTGCCATGTCACCCTTAAACTCAGTTTTGTGTTCCTTGTGCATTAGCACGTTGCTCCTGGCTGACATTGTTTCTCAGCTCTGGGAAACGCATTTCAAATCCTCATCCTTAGATCAGTTTATTTTTTCCCATTCTACAGCTTGGTTAAAATATACCCCACTCCTCCTCTCACCCCAGATTCCTGCCACATACCTGGCATTCTTTCATCCTTAATGAGATGAAGGAGTGGGGGATTTCACCCTCCTGGAATTTTAGAGGAATACTAAGTGGATTTCTCATGAAAAGCCCCATTTAGGATACGAATCTCCCTGCAAGATAGTCCGTGACAGCAAACCTTGCTTTTGCTGGTAATGGTGAGCAGAGCTTTTAGTTCTCTATTCAATAACTTCTTTCTGCTTGGTTATTGTAAGCATTGGCATTGATGGAGACCCTGTTGGAGCAAGTTCCCAGTGGATGAAGCAGAGATTTACATCCTTGCAAAGGTAGATGGGGAGACCAGTGGAACTCCTACTGCAATCTGGCCAAACTCTCCACATAGACAAGACACCATAAAAGTGGTTAAGTAAAAATAGTTTTCATCCAGACTCAGCCATTAATTTCCCTTAATAAACATAAAGGTTTGTTGGATCAAAGGTTCCTCCAGCCTGGCGCTGGAAGCAACCTGCAGGAGATGTTGAGGGAAGACGATAAGAACGGGAGCAGTGTGATGTGTGTGTAAGACAGGGAGAGCATGGTCAATCATCCCAGCTGGTCAATGCTACCCAGCCAGGGACACGGGAACGCCGTGCTCCTGGAGTCCTTGCCTGGGATCCATCACAGAACCTTGTCCTCAAACCTGTTGAAAGGCCAGGTTAAAGTGTCCAGATCACTGAGCTCAGCAGCGATGATGAGTTTGGAGCAGCAACACCACTCTGGACTGAGCATCATGCTGGAGTGCTGGGCTGGGGATGTTCCTGAGCCTGCAGCGAGGCAGCTGTGACAGCCCCGAGCTGTGCCCCAGCAGTGGAGGGCTGGGACTGGACACAGCGAGCCCGGCTCTGCTCCTGCTCTGCGAGAGGGGCTTTGCTCAGCTCCGCGGGCCGGAGGCAGCGGCAGGAGGAGCCCTGGGTCCCGCTGTGTGGGGGCTCCGGGTTCCTTTCATCCAGCTCCGCTGTGGCAGAGGGCCACGGGCTGTCCTCGCTGCTGGGAAACAATGGAGAGGAAGGCTTTGATTCCAGCAGAGATGGACACCCTCCTGCTCCAGGGCGGTGCCGATGGAAGGAACTGGGGGCTCGGTTATTTGCTTTTATCCTTTGTTAACCGCTGGTAACTTCTTGTTGTGGGAACTGCTGTGACTCCTCTGTAGGTTTTATTTATGCTCTTTGGCTGACGCGGTTCGCGGGAGGCCTTTGATATTCAGCCCCGGGAGTGTCCCCCGGGCTGGGAACGGGAAGAGCTGAGCCGGGCTGTCCTCAGGCACATCCAGCCCGGGGACAGGGGCTGCTGTCCCGCTGCGGTGGCACCGCGCATCGCCCGCGGAGCACACATCAGTCCCACGCCGTGGTGGGCTGTCCCGGCTGGGTGATCTGTGCCCAGCATTGCCCTCCTGTGCCGCAGCAGCGTCCCTTGGCAGCAGCAACGCTGGCTGAGAGCAGCTGGTGGTGCTGCAGTGCCGGCGGGTGGAGAAGGTGAAACTGGCCGTTTATGGGAATTTGTAGGGTTTTTCTAGGGAGAGAAGAACTAGGAGGATACAGAGGTTTTTGTAGTGGGTTCATGCTGCAGGTTCATGCCCGGGAGAGCTGGGAAGTACCCAGTGTGTGATCCAGGGGGGCTTTGCTCAGGCCTCCTTCCACAGGGACTGCACTGAATTGGGGCTGCAAGGGGTGATTTCCCAGTTCCTGAGGGCTTGGCTTCCCCCTCTGCTATAAAAATTAATCCACGCCTTTTACCGTGGTTCCTATTCACAGGAGGCTGCTTTTGCCCCTTGCTGCCCAGATCCATTTGTCTGGGTACTGAGTGAAAACAGCTTTTATAATGATGCAAAAATGGAGAGAATAACTCATATTTATACTACCCCTGAGCCCAGTCTCTTGAATGCATGTTAGAAATCCCAGTGAATACTGCTTTTCACCGCATAACAGATTCCCCAGGCAGCAGAGATGACAATTCCCAGGAACCATAAACCCCTTGAGCATGTTTACCCAACTCAAAATGCACTTTATAGCATTATATCACCTTCAACCCACTCTGCAATTTTACACGCTGGGATTTGAAATAGGTACAAGCACTGATTGTGCTGTGTGTCTTACAGAGAGCTTGGAAATGTGTTTTTAATTGTGAATGTAGGGGCTGTGGATGGCAGTTTTACAAGCAGTGTCACTGCAGTCACAGGAGCCAGCGGCCACCAATAATTGATTTTATCAGGTATCAAAGTGCACCCTTACACTCTGGGAAGCAGGGCTCAGAGAGGGATTTTATCTCAAGCTCTGGGCTTTATGGGGAGGGGTTAAGTAGATGGTCACTGTTTCAAGGAGAACTTTCGAGTGCTCTCCAACTCCCTTCTCCACAGTCTGGCAGCAGGAACTGAGCTACAGAGCCAGGTGGGAAGTGGAGCTGGTTCACATGGGAATGTCCCTACTCTGGAAGAAGTAGATATTAAGCAAACAACAAAAAAATTACCCCTCCAGACACCACTGCTGTGATCTTGAACCCAAAATAGCAGTTTGGTGTTTCCCACAGAAGGAACCCTCCATGACTCGTTCTGAGCAGCCCCACTGACCATTTCCTATTTTTCTTCCTTGTAGGCGGCTGTTTGAGCAGCTCCGGCTCCTGAATTGAAGGAAGTGTTTTCCTGAAATGCAGACAGAAATGCTCCTGGGTTTTCTGGCTCAGGAAATCAGTCCTCAAATCTGAGGCTGACTTTGGAGCCACTGACACCAGCAGTCCCCACCAGGTTGGTAGGAACTCAGTGAGTCCAGCCCTGCCAGAAGGGACAAATTCCATTTGTCCTGCTTTGCAGACTTCATGTCCTTGACATATTTTTGTTTCATGGGCTTTGTCAGAAGATGCCAAATCAGGCTGCCCTTTCCTTTCAAAAGAAAGCACCATGGCTTAAATCTAGGCAAAAAACCGTGATATTTTATATTATTATAAATATATATATTATTTTGGCATCCTAAGATCTTCCTGGAAATTAAAGCAAAAGTATGTTTATTTTTAAAGTTTATTGCACCATCATGTTTCTGCCTGAAAGTAAAAATGTTGTACCTCTCTCAATGTGGCATCAGTTTCTTCTGAGATGTATAATTTAAACATTTTGGATTAAGTGCAAGCCTTTAATGCCACAATTTCTTAGTACCACTGCCACGACTGTTTAGACATAAAAGCCATTTGATTTCAGCTTTACGTTAAATGAGTAACCATAATTAATTTGATCATGTTTAATTTCTTCCTTACTGAACAGAACAATAGAATAATTTCTCCAGAGAAAAGAGAGTTTCCTCAAATGAGTAAATGACAAGATTTAAAAAATAATTTAGCTATTGGAAAGAGGAGTTTAAGGCATTAGATAGGATTGATGGAGGATATAAAATGCAAAATGCCCTGCTTGAGACGTGGAGAGAGAATCCCAGGGAGCTTCATTCCACGCCTGCAGCATCCCCCCTCCCTGGTGTTGGTGTTTAATTCCAGCCAACATCTCAGCCCCACGGAGCCACTTGCTCACTCCCCCAGCGTGAGGGGTGAGAGAAAAGTGAGAAAACTTGTGGACTGAGATAAAGGCAGTTTAACATGGGAAGCAAAAGTCGTGCATGCAACCGAAACAAAACAAGGAATTCATTCCCCACTCCCCACGGGCAGCAGGTGTTCAGCCCTCCTTAGGAAAGCAGAGCTCCAGCACGTGTAACAGTGGCTGGGCAAGACAAACACTCCAAATGTTCCCTTTTCCCTCTTCTCCTCCCAGCTCTGTGTGCTGAGCATGAGGCCACGTGGGCTGGGATATCCGTGGAGCCAGCTGGGATCAGCTGTCCCACCTCTGTCCCTTCCCCACGTCTTGAGCACCCCCAGGCTCTTCGCTGGTGGAGTAGAAAAGTCCTTGGCACGATGCAAGCCCTGCTCAGCAGGAACCGAAACATCCCTGGGTTATCAACACTGTGTTCAGCACGAACCCAAAACAGGCCCATACCAGCTGCTGGGAAGAAAATTAACTCTATCCCAGCCCAAACAGTTACACCCAGGAGCAGGTGGAGCAGTGGGATTTTCCCGAGTTGTCCCTTTTCCTCTCAGCATTGTTTCATGGAAAACACAGAATGAAAAGCCTTTGGTTGTCAGAACTCCACAAAATATGCTCTGTTTTCCACCACGCTCTCCCATTTTTGCCTAAACTACATTCCCTGGCCATTTTGGGAAGCAGAACGTTTGTAGAGAAGCAGCAATGACCGTGCTGTCATGCCCAGCCCCTCAGTGACTCCTTCCGGAGAGGTTCATAAAGGTTTGCAAACCTGGGAGCGTGTGCACACAGAGACATTTTATAATGAAAGAGGGTAGATTTGGATTAAATACAAAGAATAAGTTCTTCCCTGTGAGGGTGGTGAGGCCCTGGCACAGGGTGCCCAGAGAAGCTGTGGCTGCCCCATCCCTGGGAGTGTCCAAGGCCAGGCTGGACGAGGCTTGGAGCAGCCTGGGACAGTGGAAGGGGTCCCTGCCCATGGCAGGGGTGGAATAAGAGGGTCTCTAAGGTCCCTTCCAACTCAACCCATTTCATGACCGGGTAATTTTCATCCAGCTCTAAGTTCCTGCACAGCCCCACAGGTTTGGGGGATGCTCTGCAAAGGTGCCCTGGTGTACCTTTGTAATTTGCTCATGTACAAACCAGGCTTTGATGGCTCCATGCCAGCTGCCCGGCCGTGAGTGAAGCAGCTCCTGCAGCTGGCACTGCTGGCTGTCCCTGCAACACCCTGGTGCATCCCACAGGGATCACAATCCCAGCACTGACACCTCATCCCTTTATCTTCCGTACAGCACATTCTGCCATCGAGCCCTCGAGCCTGGGAGCATTTATCTTCTCCTAGTGGGAATCCAGCACTAACGACTTCAGCAGGAGCAGAATGATGCAGCTGGAATATGCTTTATCCACACCCTGGTACAACGTGCCACAGCCTTGATCGCACATCACTGTTCACCTCTGAGCCACCAGCCCACATTTTTCGTGTAACGTAAATACATTTGTGCTTTTCCCTTCCACATGGCTGCACGCTGACACCCACATGTCCAAGGCCACTACTACCCCTGTGTTTCAGGAATACAGCTGGGTGTCACCGAGAGGGTGTTGGAACACCCTTGTGCCCGAGAATACGACCTTCAGATTACTTGCTTAAACTCCTGAATGCAGAGGGAGGAGAGTGTACATCGAGCTCTCTGTTACTGCAGGGCTGAGAGAAGAAATAAGTGCTTATTTCTGCCTGCAGCTCCTCCCAGAGCAGTTCCCCAGGAGTTCTTTCGTATTAAGTGTCCCTCCCAGACTTCTGGTGACATTATTAGTGATAATGGTCAATTAGTGCACAGGGAAGGGAGGAAGAGTGATCAACAGAGATGCCAATTTTAACACTAGCAGCACAGAAGAGAATTAATGTTTGCTGAGCAGAAAGATGAAGATCCTAACAGAGAAGGGAGGAGAAGGAAAAATTGGAAGCCTTCAAAGAAAGAACTACAGAAAACATTTAATGCTGCTTTTTCAGGCTTGCAGAACAAGCCAAACACATTTTCACCTGCTGGCTCAGATTTGACTTTTGATTCACAATTATATAATGCATTTTGCAGCTCACAGTTTAAGCATGATCTGAAGGCAAAAGGAACCAGGGGCCATTGTATTGTCAGGGAGAGGAATGTGGTTTTGTGATAGAGGTGGGAATTTGCAGCAGGTCAGGTCTGGGCTGCTCAGGGATTAGGTCAGTATCAGCTCTCAATGCTGCCCTAAGGCAAATTGAATTTTTCACAGAAGAGTGAAAGATTAAGAAAGAAAGAAAAAACCCCAACCCTGTAACTTAACTAATCACCTGCCACTAAATAAGGCACCATGAACTATTCACCACCTCCACTCTGCTTTATACATTACTGCAGTAATTACATGGCACATTTGGTTGGAGCATTTCTAATCCTTGCAGAATAAAAGGGATCCTGCCCAGCTGTGCCTGTGCTGTGTTGGTGGCTACGTTTGAGTGCCTGGTGGTGGGCTCAGGTAGTGGGTGAGGTGTGGGCAGGCAGGAGATGAGCTCAGAGGGATGGAGATAATGAGTGTGGAGGATGTCCAGCTGGGAATCAGCTTTGTTGCACAGGGGTTTGATTCTCAGCTGTGTGATTTCAGAAATTTTGGGTCTCTTGGTTTGCATTGATGGCTGCTGTTGGAGAGGAGGCAAACAGGCTGCCTCCTCCAAAACAGGTACTGGGTGTCTGTGACTTGTTGCTTTTCCTTTTGTAGTGGAGTGACCCAAGTGATATTCCACCCCAGGTGCTGCTGCAACTCCTGTTAGACCCCTGGCTCGAATCCCTGCTTGGCTTAAGCTTTGTGAGATGGCTGTGTGCTGAGAATGGGACTGGAATGGTGTTTCTGCAGGACAGGTGTCTCCGGCCTCTGTCTCCTGATGAGCAGAGCTTCCTGCAGAAACCCTGCAGTGGCCACAGGCTCCCTTTTGCTCTGCTTAAAGGAGGCTCACTCTAGGTAGAAAAGACCTGTTTTCACACAGTAAACAGGGAAGAAAGCTGTAGATATATCGAAGATAATGTTCTTCTTACTCTTGAATTAAGAGAGGCTTAATGGTGGCTCTGAGAGTGTTTCCTACTGCAGCTGCTCAGAGAAGAAGGGAGGGGAAGCATCTCACCAGGGATCATCAGCACCAGGACTGTTTCCCCATCTCTCTGCCGGCTGAAAATAATCTGTAGCATGGATTATGCTTTGCTTCTCCTGCTCCTGGGGCTGTGGGCTCTCTCTCCCAGATCCCCTCCCACCCTCCTGCAGTAGCTGTGCATGGCCAGGCTTGGCACTTGGGGGTGATTAAGGGCAGGAAGAAAGAAGGGAAAAAGCCAATTGTCACAGTGTGGACACCAGCCTGGTGGCCCTGCGGAGAAGCAAAATCTGTTGCAACACCTTTGGCAGCACTGCTGAAAGCAGTGCCTGTTTCCCACAGGCTCAGTGCCAGGAGTCAGGGGCCTGTCTCCAGCGGTGGTGTGAGTATGCTCAGGCTTGGGCTGAAGTGAAGGGTTCAGGTTGAGCAGGTTCAGCCAGGTGTGCCAGCAGGACTTTGTGGTCCTGCCAGGTTTGCTGGGGACTTGCTGAGCTGCAGCCTGGCAGGGCTGTGACACTGCTGAAGGGCTGGGACTGTCACCTGTACGGTGAAAGGCAGATGCTGTAGAGGACACAAATTAACTATTTGAGTTATTCTTCTGCTCGTGGTGCTCTGTTGATGTTGATGTGTCTGATCCTGGGGGTTTTTGGTGACACTCCTGTGTGGCGGCTGCCTTGGCACACTGTGGAAGGCATCAGCTGGTTGGGCTTTGAGGGAAAATGAATGATTCCCTCAGTGCAGAACAGGTGGAGGGGTGTTGGCTGAGATCTTGAGAGGTTCATGCTGCTGAGCGTTCATTATGCTGCGTGCAGTGTTAGAGCCCTGGGAACCTGCATAGGAGTTGTCTGGGTCATTTGTAAATTCTCAGCAGGTGGAGGTGTGCAGTAGCACTGGGTGAGGTGGTCAGAGGACAAATGAGGCTGTGACCCTGGGCAAGCCTGGGGCCAGCCAGGTACACACCTCCAGCGTGCCTCCTCCTGGGATTTCTGGCTGTCCCTGCAGCCCCTCTGGGCAGGGGCAGGGCTCATGCCTGTCCAGAGATAATTTAAGGGTTCTTGGTGATCTCTAAATTGGATGTGCCCCGGGGCATGTGAGAGCCCAAGGAAACCACAGGGACTTTTCCCTTCCAATGCTGCTGTGTGCCTGTGTCAGGCAGAGGCAGTGAAAGGATCAGCTTTCCAGTAATGAGGAATTTATAGCAACCCATTAACTCCGTTAATTCTTGCCTTAAGAAATGAAAGGAGCTGCCTGCATGAATTAGTAAAAGGAAGCAGGAGAGGATTTTTCTCTATCCCTCCCTACACGTGTGAATTGCGAGTGGTGCTCCTCAGCCCTGCGGTCCTTGTCCTCCCAGGGGAGCACGGCAACATCTCCCACCTCCCGCTGGGCCCTGCCAGGCGGCTCCCACGGCTTTGCCACGGACTGGGGGACGATGCTGCCAAGCCAGATGTGCCAAAGCCTGGCCTCCACAGGGAGCCTCACTATCTGTGCGTTCATGAGAGCTGCAAACTGACTTTTGTTTTTTAAAGGAGTCGGACCTGAAACTTCAGTGACACTCCGTGGGGATATATCTTTTATTTAGGTGCACACACCCGACTGAGGACTTACAGCCTACCACCCCCAGGAAAAGGCAAGATTTTGCTCCTTGCTCAGCAGAATTGGCATTTCAGGCATCATGAAGTGATTTGTAAGTGTCCAGCCTGATAACAAGAGAAGGCTTCTGTTGATATCTGTAGGAGCACACTTAAACCAATATTCATTGCTTCTGGAAGCCTTTGTTTTTCCTACTGTATTTCAGATCTCGATGATTTTTTTTCCCACTGTTTCATGGTCAGGGATAGGAATATCTCCTTGATGCAAGGTACTGATATTTAACATCAGGCTGCTCTAGTACAGGTATAAAAATTATTTCTTAGAGTGTGATTTAAGGCACAGCCAAGAAAATAATTTTAAATGTGAATACTCACTGCAGCTGTGAGACTTAATAGACATAAATCTGTGTTTCTGGTGACTTCACCGATGCTTCACCCCCCATATGCCTCTAAAACATTATTACCAAGAAAATTTAAGACCTTACCAAAGAAGCTTAGCCATAGCATTTTGTGTTATGTGTTATTTAGTGTCCCAAAGTGCTGAGCAGAGGTTTCTGAGGAAGGGATGGGCAGTTTAATCCCACACCTGAAGGCTTTGGTGGCTGTTTTGAGAGGCTTCATCGCAGCTGACAGGCCTGGATGCAGAGTCTGCTGGCTCAAGGCAGACCAGAAGTCTCCCACTCTAACCACTCCCCTTGGGAACAATTTAGCACAGATGCCAAAGCATCTTCTCAAACCAAGGGACAGCTGGTCCATCCCCAGCCTGCTGTAAACCAGCCACAGAGAAAGACATCCCAAATTCTTCCTAAACTCTAATCTGCAGAATTGGATTCCTCTTATGAGTATGAAAATACTGTAACTCCTTAAAAAAATAAAATTACTCAGATTAACCACCACAAATCCTCCCTTCTTTCCTTCTCTTCCAGAATAATCCTTCTCAAAAACCTTTAGGAAATGAGTGGGGTTAGGTTTGCAGAGCTCTGGGACAGCCAGGTACTGCTGTGAGCTGACCCTGTCCCTCTGGGGTCTGTTCAGTGCCACCAGTCCCCAGTTCAAGCTCTGCTGGTAACCAGCCCCGAGTCATTGCACCCTTAATTCTGCTGAGCCTTCAACAGTGCTCATTTCAAACATCAGGGCTTTATTCCTTCACCTGTGGGTGGAATTTTAAAAAATTAATTAATGCTAAGCACTTATCAACATTTAGAAGTGTCTTTTGTGCTTTGGAATAACTTTTCCAAGTGTCCTCTTATATTTCTAGAATGCCTCCTTCCTCTCTGCATTTGTATTTTCCTGGGAATGTGAGCAGTCATAGCTCTGTGTTTGTCCTGGCTACTGAGTCAACACCTGCAATGCTTTCAGACTGAAATAAGTGTTGCTTCTGTAACGTAAGTGGCAAAGGCTCAATTTTAGTTCCTCCATCCCCAGTGCTGTGACTCTTTATCCATCCAGTCATATTTAGAACAGCTGAATAACCTCATGGTTAAACCTGGTTATTGTTAAACAAGCAGCAGCAGTTGAAGAGCGGATGTGGGACATTGGTAAGAACTCGAAATGAAGCCCTCTGCACTCTGCCTCATCAGGCACCAAATCTTCTAGTGGGAACTAGAATTTAACAGCTTTATTGCTTATAAAACAGAAGTATGCAAGCAAAACTCATCTGTGAAACAACCATCATCTTACTCTTTGTTCCTTTTTTTTTTTATCTTAGTATTGATTTTTCCTTGAAGTTCATCTTTGTGTCAAAGAATATCAGACAAACTCTGTGGGACAGTAATGTCCACGATCAGACTAGGTAGTACAACTGTGAACCAGACTTTCAATAAGCACTCAGAGTATCAGAGCAGGAAACTTCCAAGTAATGTTGATTAGAATAATTTTTTTCCCCTCATTTTAAATACTGCAGCACAGTGTATGTTGTCATCATCACTTTTCCTGTTACAGTTGTTGCATTGATTTCTTTTCTACTCATTAGGATCTCAATGAAAAAATGGTCTTCCGTTTGTTCTGTAACATGACCAGGGCTAGTCAACTGGAATACATGTGAAAGCAATTAGGAACATCTTGACCTGCAACAGATGCAGAGCCATGCCCAAATGAACGGCTGAATGCACTGAGAAAGGAATAAAACATTCACCTGCTTTTCTAAAAGCTCAATAAAAGTGGGAAAATCTGGGGTGTTGCAAAATAAAACCCAAGTTTGGGGCAGGAGCGACTTGTGTGTTCCCATAACCAGGGAGTGGGGTTTGTTCTGCTTGTTCTGCTCTGTTAGGTTGTCTTGATACATCCTTAAACCAGGTCTCAACAGCCTCAGGGGGGAAAAAAAGAATCCTGATGTTGCTTTTAGAGTTGCGTGTGTTGTGTAATACTGAATATTCAATTAAGGCTGGATATCTTAGCCTTGAGTCTGTATTTCTAATGTCAAGGAACTTCGATACAGGGCTGAGTTTCTGCTGCCTCCTGATGTGTCTTTTGGTGTTGCTTTTTTCTCATTCTCACTGTTCTTAAATGCTGATTATTTAAATGAGAATTTATGGATTTAAAGAGCAAAGGCATTAGGTTCCCTTTTGGAAACACTGGGCATGTGTGAGAGGGGGACTCTGAAAACATAACCCAGGTTATTTGAATGCTGCTACAGCCAAGTCTTGTGTTTGCACAGCACCATCCCTGTCAGGGCAGCTGACCAGTAAGCCACCCTTCTTATGGAGGAGAAAGTCCTAAGCAAGGAATATCTGTGTTTAAATCCCTGTAACCCAGCCCCTGACTCTCACAGCTGTAAGTCCAAGCTGCAGCTTTCCTTCCTCAGGCCCTGCTAAAACTAACAGGGGGACTTTCATCAACTGTAGAAACTGGATCTGGCTCTGAAAGGTGGACAAAGGCTTCTGACACTCCTGCTGAGGCTTTTATGCCTTCAGCTATCAAGTGTGTTCTGTGCAGAGCATCATTAAAGATGCATGGCCTGTCAGGATCATTTCCCGGCGGGGCAGCGCTGCCCGGGCTCGGAGCAGCAGCTCCAGCATTCACAGTCTCCTCGTGCTCCTTTGCCTCACACATGGTCAAGTCCTGCTGAACTCGGGGCCTCTCTGAAGCTGGCCCAGCCAGGTGCAGCTGTCTGATGTGAGGACTTGCTCAGAGCCAGGGACGGCAGTGCCAGCCTTTCACGGGCTCGCTCTGGGGTGCTGCTCCAGGGGACAAAGTGTGTGGTCATTCCTGGGAGAGGAGCAGGGCTTGAGTGAAGGCACCAGAGCCGTGGGAATGGGTGGAGAGAAATTCCTGCTAATAAACTCCCCTGGAAACAGGAAGATGAAACTCCTCAGAGAGCAGAACCAGGGGACAAGCAGGCTGCAAGGCACAGCGTGGCTGGTTCATCGCAAGGGTTAAGTGCCAGAACAAGCCAAAGGCTCGGGGTTATGATTCCAGAAACATGTTTGCAGTTTTTCTGTTCCAAAGGGTTCTGAGGCCAAGTTTCTCCCTGAGCTTGAATTAAAAAATAGATTGCACAGTTGTGTATCTAAACAGACGTGCCAGGCACACCCTTAAACCCTTCAGCTTGTCAAATACCTGAATGCCACAGGGTATTTTGTGGCTAAATGTTCTGTGCTCTTACTGCAAACCAGATTATCGGACAGTATTTGCTGAAACTGGGGAGAAAGCTCACAGATGATGAGAAAGCACTGATTAGTTTCAAGTCCAGTGCACAGGAGATATTTTAATTAATTCCAATCAATGGCTGCCTAATAGAAGGCGGAGGGCCCTTTAATGGGACCAGTGTGTGAGGGTTGTGTAGAAAACGTCATGGTTTTCCTCCGGTAGTGCCCTGACTGTCCCTCTTAACCACAACCCTCTGCAAAAGTGACATTTTCTGTCAAAACCAGTGTTGCTCTTTGTATTTGCCATTACACTTGACACTGTTGTGTTCCTATGATTGAGGGCTATATTCTTGGGTCAGGACTTTTTTGAACAGATTAAAGAAACCAGACGTTAGAGAAATGTGTGACATTGCAGGTGTTTGAGGATGGTGTAGACCCCATTTCGCTGATGTACCAAACCTGGTAGCACAGCTCTGCTCTGGGTTTCTGTGTCAGTCTCTGCTTTCTCTGGGTGTAATTCCCAGGCTGGACAACAGGAGCATGGCAATTATTTTCCAAATTTCCATCAGCTTTGTGAACTACAGGTGAATGCCCATCCCTGTTCCACATGTGAATTATGGGCTGGGTGATTTCTTCAAGGCCAGAAACTGAGAAATTCAAGGATGCTATCAGGAGTGACTGTGGCAAATAAAGTAGCATTGTCTTATCTAAATGCTAAACCATCTTTCAGTAGCGCAGTGCTGAGATGTTTTAGGAGCCTCCTGCTTTGTCTGATGTGATATTTTCTTCCTAAAAGCCTTCATCATTTACACCAGAGCTGTCCAGAAATGCCTGATTTCAGGTAGCCAGAGGGCCTTGCTTCTGATTCACTCTTTTTGGAGACTGTTCTCTGAGCTTCCCCTCCTCATGAGTAGCTGGGACTTTTAAACTCCCTGAGACAGCATCCATTGCTAATGCGTCAGCGCAGTGAGCTTGTGCAGCACCAGCAGAGTGTTGTGCTTTTATGTTTTAGTCTGTAATAAACATAAACCAGCTTACTGCTGACCTTCAAAGTTTCCAGCCAGGTGCAAAGTTTGCGCCTTGAGACAATCTTTGTGATCAATCTCCCCAAACTGCTGTGAAGAAGGTAAGTAACAGGCATTAAAGTGCCATGTGAGCGTGAGAGGAAAGAAACAAGCTATAGTGATATAAAAGGTTTTCAGCTCCCAACCCATGGACAGAAAGAAGTGCTGGGCTGTGTGGTCTTCCCCAGAAACTTCTGGAGGTGACACCTACCCCAGGTGTTGCTCTGCTCTGCTGCAGCAGGAGGGAGGCCACAGCAGGGACTGGAGGCACTAGAAGAGAGGTAGGGATTAGTTGTGAGATTAAAGCAGCGCTACTGCAGGGCTGCTGCTGCTCTGGGGGGCTGTGCTCTGCTGCAGCGCAATTCCTGCTTGTCACTGCAGAGCCTGTGCGGAGCTGGGGGGAGGAAACCACCTCCAGAGCAAATCCCATCAAAGCAAACCCCACAGGACTTCATGCCAGGCACTCAAGTGACCCCGTGGATGCGCTCACCTGATCTCAGGGGCCTGGCTCTGGGTACAGGCATCCCTGACGAGGCGGGGCAGGCGGTGCCCATTCCTTCAGCCGGAGGACGAGGAGGAGCAGGCTGTTAATAACCGGGATACAGTTTCACCCTGGGCAAGCAGCCAGCCCCTAACCACAGGGATTTTGACTTGTAAACTTGCAAGCCGTAGATCTTTGCCCACCAGCCTGTAATATTTCTTTCCTGTCAAGGCTTGAAATCCTTCATAGGTCAGCCTGGTCCTGGCTCTTTGTGGGTTTAGAGAGGTTTTCCTCTCCAGACCTGCTCCTGGCTTTTGTGTCTGCAGGTGGCCGTGCTGGGAAAGTCCTGGATGTTGCACTGCAGCTTTCATTGCCCTGGGTGAGTGCTGGGGCTGGCACTGAACGTTCTGCCTGCAGGGAGTTGGCCTTTGTGCCCGGAGAAGAGGAGTGAGTGGCAGCCTCTGATAAGGGTGTGTTGTACAAACATCGGGGATTGATCAATTAATCTTTTTTCTCCTTTTGGTCTATTTACAAGGTACAGACTGCCACTGGCACCATCCCAAGTCTCAGTTTTTCTGCAGCGATGAGGATACACTTGGAGAGATCGTTGGACTCTTGGGAAGTCCTCGTGCCAGTTCACTGCCCAGTTTGGGGTGGACTTTCCTGGTGCAGGTAGTGTGATGTCCTCAAGGTCACAGCCCCTCCTGCCAGTCTTTGCAAAGTTTGTTACTGATTTGAAGCCGGAGCATGAAATACCAGTTACTTTTGACCTTTTTTCCTACAGCACTTTTTAATTCAGCTGTACCAGGTGTATGCACCTTCTTTTTGCATCCTGGTTTATTTTTCAGCTAATCTCTGATATCTTCTCCTGGCCTTCTACTGAAATCAGCATGAATATCCCAGATCTACTCCTCTGTCTCTTTTAGTCCATTCTGCTGCTACTTTCAGCTTTCTCCTGGTGTCCTCCCCTGTCCTCTCTTCTCTCACTGATTTCCTCCATCTAACTTTCCTTTTTAAGTCAGACCCTGGTTATTCCATGTGTAAGACACTTGAGAGCCTTCCCATGACATCAGCACTTTCCAAGCCCTTGAATCTGTTGTTTGTTTGTTTGTTTTACAGAGAATAATCAATGTCAGTGTTCTTACTCATTAACCTTTCTCTAAGATATTGTTTCACCACTGGCAATCCCCTGGTCTGAGCATCATTTCCTTTTCTTGTCCCTTGCTGTTGCCTTCTAGAGAACCCGCACCCCACAGCTGGCTCACTCCTCCCCTCCCAGCACCCCACATTTCCCCTTGTGCTGAACCACTGATTTCCTCCCACCATCTCTGTTCAAAACCTGCCCTCACCTGCAACTCTGCCCATTTCCTTCTGTTTCCCCATCTCCATCTTACCCATCCTCCTTTCCAGCACCCTCCCAGTGCTTTCTGTGCCTCCCTTGCCCAGCTGGCTTCACCTTCTGCACTGGGTGAGCCCCAGTGCTTGGAGCAGCCCATGTCCACCAACTGTGACCAACTTCTGCCTTCATTTGTTGTCTCATGACTTGTTTCTCCTCCCCAGCCCTCACCGTGCTGCCAGACTCTGCCCATGGGCATTCCCAGAGGTGTTTGGATGTGCAGGCAGGGAGAGGACTCCTCTGCTCTGCAGAGGCTCTTGCTCCTTTGCAGCAGGTTTAAGTAAGGACATGGGCTGCTCGCTTGCCATCACACAGCAGCTCCGAGCTGGAATAAGCTACACCAGGAGACCTTGAAGCATCATGAAAGGAAAACTTTGCCAGGGCGTTAAAACTGCGGAGATTGGAAGCATAAACTGAAGAGGGGAGAGGAAAACACAGCGGCACCTTCAGTCCTGTGCAGGGCTGCAGCCCACCTGCACTCAGCTGTGTGTTTGACAAGCTGACACCAGCGCTGTGGGGTGAGGCAGACGCCACAAGCACACGTGCCCCGCATGCCTGCAGAAGCAGGGCAGGAGTTTTGCTGTCACCTCACTTCTTCACTTTAAACTCCCAGCGCAGCCCACGGCAGCTCCTTCTGTGCGTCCCAGCCACGGGCACTGCTCAGTGTCCTTCAGCCACTGCAGCTTTCTGCCTGTTTGTTTAATCCAGGAGGCTCGTCTGACCGCTGAGTAACTTATGTATTATAACAGCACAAGAGAAAAATCCCCTTCTTAAGCCTGGGTGAAATCTTTCCAGCAAATAGTGGGCTTCCGGGAAGAAAGGAATTTGAGGGACCAAAACTACCTGTGAAATTGGATTGAATGCTGGATGAGGAAGGGGAATCTAGGAACTGGGTCTTTGAAAATGCTGGATGCTTTAGTAGTGCTTTTTACGAAAGTTCACCTTTGAAATGTCTTTTTTTCTTAACCTAGGTCTCTGCAAAATTTTATTCGTACTGGAAAAAAAAGAAAAAAGAAAACTCGATGCAGTGAATTTTGACTGTATTAGAAAACAAACACTTTATTTCTCTTCTAGCTCCAAATCTTTGTATTGGCAACTGAAGAAAAGGCTTTGATTTGCCAGCAAAACTGAGGATGATGCAGATGCCTGCGGGCTCTCAGATGAGCTCAGCCCTCCCTCTGCCCTGAAGGTCTCCACCTTCTCCAGTCCCAGGCCCTGGGCACTGCAAGGTCCTGCTGAGGTTGTAGCTGTCCTTATCTTCCCAATCACAATGCTGATACCCGAATTTGAACAGCAAATGAGGCGGGGCTGAGGGAGCATTTTTGGGGGTATTTTAGGGGGTTTTTTATCTCGTAGCTGTTAAGCTGCATTTCAGCTCTTTACGCTGACTCACTGGTCTGGCGCAGAGCCAGGGTATTTATGAGACTCCCCCCTCATTTCCATACGTGCCTCAGAAAGCAGCTGTGCTTACAGCACAATTTCAATAAAGACAACTGAATTATGGACTTCAGAGACTGATGCAAAGTTGCTGAGCTCTCCAGTGCCCTGGGCTAAGGCTCCTGCTGCCAGACTCGGGCTTTGGAAAGCCGCCTCCGCCCTGCGCAGCCCAGGGCTGCCAAGGTCCTGGCTGGTGATCTAAGCCTAGTCCCAGAGCTGTAATTAACCTCTAACTTGGCTAAAGCTTTTCCCATTCCATCCATCCTGCACCTATATCTCTGTGGATCCGGTGAGGAGGAGAACACAGATGTGCTTTCTTCTCATCAGCTTTGTTTTCAGATTTTTGCATATACAGAGACAAGTTTTACAGTTAAGCCATGTCTCCGTGGGTCACTTGCTGACTCTTAAACTGTGGTTCTGGCATATTGCAGTAGTGCTGAGTGAATTCTGGACAGAGTTCTCAATCACGTCAGAGTAGGTTCCCACCGTGATCAGACCTTCACGCTGTGGATGGTCTCTCACGCTCCTGTACAATTGCAAAGATCCAGGTTTATTACCCGTGAGCACTTACCTACACCTTGTCCTGTCTCAAGGAGTGACTCACATTTTGAACCTGAAGGCCTCTGCAGAGCTAGAAGGGTTTCAGTGAAACCCCACAGCTTGGTGTCGGAGCTGCTTCCCATTGATCTGTTCAGTCTGGGAGGAGGATCTTTCCCAAGGAGAAATAGAGTCCGTGGTGATTAATCCTCCAAACCATCTGAAACCTATTTCACCCTGGAAAAGGCTACTGATCCCAGACACAATACCTGACAGCAGCATGAGGAATCTTCTCTGCCCTCCTCCCAGTGGATGAGTGTGGGCTCCCCAGTGCCACTCCCTGGCCCAGGAGGCTTCTTGGCTTCTCTCCCAGCTCCGGTGACTGGTTTGACTCCTGGTAAAGGCTCTTATCTGCCTATAAAATTGGCATAAGGCACACTTCAGGAATGGCATTTGGTTTTGGTATCAGTCACCGTGTTTAAAAGCCTGATGTGGTGTTACATTGCACTGAGGGGGGATTTTGGTTCCTCCTAAAAATTCTCTGGGACCCCATCCCTCGCACCAAATTGCTCTGTGGCAAAAAGGAACCCGCTGCCGGGCTCAGATATTTGTGCCAAAAACCCTGGCAAAACAGTTTCTAAACCACATATCCACCCTCCAGCCTCAGTGGGGGCAGCAGCATCCCTCACCTTGTGCCCAGCCAGAAGTCGGGGTAAATCTTATCCACAGGCAGCTGGGCGGGCAGGCAGCGGTGCGACCTTCCACCGAAATTCAAAGAGTTGGTTTTTTTTTAAAATATTTATTTATTTATCCTAATTACCCCTCCCGGCGACAGAAACAGCCCCGCCCGCCCCATGCGGACGAGCCCTCCTTCCCGCAGCATCCCCGGGGATGCTCCTCGCCTT